>BJFM01001867.1:0-47006 GCA_016586285.1 Arothron firmamentum | reverse complement strand
GTTCTTTTCAGGGACCTGTCAGGGCCTGCACCGCTGGCGTCAGCTGCTGTTTTCAGCTTTCTCCCGAACGTCGGCCTCCTTTGTTCACCTGCTGTTCTTCACCTTCCAGACTCTGAGACCACGGAGGATGAGACCACAGAGCCTCAGATGGAAACCAAGGAAGGTTCAGGGAGGCACCAGGACAAAGCTGGACGCAGAAGAGCTTCAGGTATCGCTGCTAAAGCTCATCGGTAACCACGACAAAGCGTCGAGATTCGAGAGGTCGGTTGAGCGCAGACGGGGGCGTCACCTGGGCCGAGCATCAACACGCAAATCCAGCCTAGTGTGACACAGTGCCCCAGTTTCCAGCTGGGAGCCTGGCGCTCCAGTCTGGATCCGACTGGTCGGCCGAACGCACCAAGCTGAAGATAATTGGGCTCTTTCTTTTATGTGATTGAGCGATTTTGACAAAAGTCAATGAAAATCTGAACGTGTGGCTGAGCAGAAGTGTGCTGATCAGCTGAGCCGGAGCCCGATTAGCGGTGGATTAAGGCTTGTGATCAGCAGTGATCAAAATTGTTCCAAGTTCTAACTGAATAACTGCAGAATTCGAAGCCTCGCGTTCATGTCTGGATGACTGAAATGAGCAGAATGACACCGGTCAACGTGTGTTCTAACCCCCCCAACAGAATAATAACATGAGACCAGGGAGGCGGCAGGTTGGACCTGACTTCTTTTCTTTAACAAACAGATGGCAGATTCCTCCTTACATGTAACAAAGATACTCTTCTCTTCTCATTCAGACCCAGTCTGGATTCGTGTTGTTTCTCTCTCCTTGAAGTTTTTCTTTTCCTGTTGTACCTTCGTGGTGACCCGATGCTGTTTTTTTTTTTCCTCTCTTCTGGTGCCGCTGAGTCAGTGTCGTTCGTTAGTGGAGATGCTGACTGCTCTTTCTTTTTGCTGCTGAAAGCATTCCTGTCTGCGTTTGTCGTCGCTAAAATGTCAGTCAATGGCTGATTTGCAGTGGGGGGGGGGGGGGGGTCTCTTTAGTGGTTTTATATCCTGTCCTATCAACTCCTGTGCTCTTATGTCCGATTTCTTCAATCATGGCTTCACGTTAAACAGAAAAAAGGCTCGAAACATCCTGGACTTGTGATTCAGATTTACCAAAATGAAACCCGTGGTGAGGTGTTCCCTCCATAAATCACAGATTTGAAGAACTTGCATTTTTAATGTCTCACAGGCTTTTCCCGTTGGCTAAAAACCCTTCATATGCAAGCAGTTATTTCTCTTCTTCTTCTGCTCCAGGTGAGGGAGGAGGGATGATGGACTACAACCCAGACGCCTCAGATCGCAGGGCAACTCTTCCCGGTGCCTACGACCCCGTGGTGGAGCGAGAGCTCTGTGCTCTGGGCTCCCGCCCGCCCGGGCTCCACCCGGACCCTTCAAACCCAGCCAGGCAAGCCCTCGGTGGCGCTCCTGCCGAGGGGGGCCCTCCTGTCCGTCACCTGGGTGTCGAACCGCTGATCCGAGCTTCTCACGCTAACCTGGCCCGACCCGTTCAAGGGTCAGAGGAAAGTGTCTCCGTAGGCAGCGATTATTATGGGAGCATGTTCAGCCTCTACAGAGGAAGAACATTTTCCATGCCATTATAGCACATGACCTTTTATTTAGGAGCATCTAGAAAACAAGACACTCATCATCAACCCCAGATTGCAGAGAAAGACGTTAAACCCCAAAATTTTACCTTTATTTTCAACATTCAAACTGTTTTTATGCAGTTGTTTTGCTTCTGCTTTTGTCATCACACTTTCCTTTGACTCTGTTTTAATGCTGTGGTTTGCTTTTAGTCTCATGGTACTTTGGAAATATCTTAATCCTTCTTCTATTTGTGTAAACAGCATAATGTGTTACTCAGACACTTCAGAACAGTCGTCACTCCTGTGCTCGCTGCACGTTTCCCGGAGCGAGCCCTAGAGTTTGGATTAGCATCACGTCTTTGGTTTGCTTTGGCATGCATGAGATTGCTAAGTTTGCCCAAGATAATTTTGCATGCACTCTCTCAAAAAGGAATAATTAATGTGTGGTTAACACTTTCTTTTGAGGCCTGATATTTGCTCTGCCTTTTGTAAGACATCATGTTGTAATTTTTATTTTATTATTCCAACATACCTGAAAATTCTGACTCTCCCTGAAGTGTTCGGGCTCATACGAATCCTCTTGAACTGTAAACTGAACGCTGTTTTTTTATAGCCTCAGTCTGCCTTGTTATGTTACTTTAGTTGCTCTTTTAACAAGACACTGATGAAGAGCACAGGTGAAAACCCATATCCGACATAAGACAGTGACACGAATGGAAGTTTTTCTGCTCCTTTATGACTCTTCCAACGCCTACAGCAGCTGCACTAGTGCTCTAACGTCACCCCTCCATTTCCCCCTCAACCCCCATCCCTCTAGGACTCAAACTGCAGAAGAATCACAGGAGATCTCCCCCCATGCCCCCTTGTTCTCTCCCCAGCCGCCTGCCAATTCTCCCCCAAACAGCATCCCAAACCGAGACCTGGACAGAGACAACCCTTCCGATCCCAGGTCTAAAACCGATCAGCCCTCAAATGTCAACCTGGATCCTCAGCAGCCTAAGATCTTTGGCAAAATCCGAGCTTTGGAGAACCGAATGGCAAGTGCGGAGAAACCTGGTGGAGTAGCTTCTCCTGATTCAAGTGATGGTGGGAAGACCGGAGGCCCCAGCAGAGAGGAGGCCAGAATCCTGCAGGGTGCAGCCCATAAAAGAGCCGCATTCAAGCAACGAGCTTCCTCATTGGAGGACAAAACCAATTATTCCCAGAGGGTCCAGAGCTACCAGAGCAAGTTCACGGAAGAGCTCCAGAGAATCAAGAAACTTGTGGGAAAGCCGAGCTTGAAGAAGGCTTTTTCCTCTGAGCAACTTTCTCAGAAGGACAGGCTGGCTGCGGAGAAAGTGGAGCCCATTCCACCCCAGGTGGTGCAAAGGTTGGAGGCGAGGGAGCGAGCTATGCGGGAGAGGGAAGCCGGAGAAAGGGAAGCGAAGTCACAGGTGCTCCTGTGGGTCAAAGGTCGGAATCCAGGTACCCGGACAGACCCAGCGGTCAGCTCATCACGGGGAAGCACCGCGCGCGGTCCTGTTGCCACGGAGACAGCACCAGTTCACCAGTTACCAGGACAACCACTGCCAACAGCTGCTGGGACAAGCCTCAGCAGGTTTGTTGAAGATGTGTGATGTGTTCTAATTACGTGTCTGTGCCTCTTCGCAAGAGTTGATGTTTGCTAACAAATGCTGGCACAAATGCGGAATTAATTTTCTGCTGTGTGAGCACCGACTCGAGGCTCACGTGTTGCATAACAGGTTTTATGTCTTTGTGCACAGGGATACAAAACCAAACTTTCACTCCACCGGCAAAGATACGTTTGCTGCCGCACGAACAAAAGCGGCCATCAGAGACGCAGATTCAGCAGCAGCTAAACCCAGATCATCCAGTCCGCACGGAAAACGAGCTTCCCCTTTAACTGTGAGGGGAGCCGGACCTCAGAGGCTACCCAAGCCCCTCCAGACCCCATCGCCCGTCCCGTCCGTAAGCCCCCTTCTCAAAAGAAGGAAGGCAGAGGCGGGCCAGACATGTCTCCCTGCGAGAGTGAGCATCCCGACAATTCTGGTGGAGGACGAGCCAATGGAGATGGAATATGATTCCGATGGAAGGAACAAAGGAAGCGGTGCTCGATGGAAGGAGGGGAGAGTTCTCCAGAGTAAGACGGGCCCTGGATCTCCAGACAAAGGCAAGACACCAATCAAATCAGTGGAGAACACTTGACTGAAATCAATCTAAGATCAGACAAGGTTTCCTCAGATGTTTACCAAAACATTTTGTCTTCAGTTCTCTTCTTTACTGAGAGATCCTCTTCCCATATGTAGGTTTGTTTCAACCATTGTCCTTTAGAAATCAGTAAGGATAGGAGATGGTTTTTACAAGTGGAGGCAGTTCCTTCCTCCACTGTTGCTGGATCATCTGTGGCATGTCCCGTAGCAGATGGTGTAACCTTAACCCCTTGTTGAGCCTGCCTGAGCCGGCTTCTCCTTCCAGTTCTGGGATTGAACCCTTTCATGTGAAAGTCGAGCTCCTAATGGCTTCAGTCGAGTATGATTATCGGGTGTGAAGGTAGATATAACGGGTGTCTCATGGCACGATCGGCATGACAAACTGTACTGAGACAAGAGGAAAGTATTTATTTAGCTCTTTTATATGTGGCCTTCTTGGCCCCCCTTGGCCACCCTGGCAGGGGGGCCTCAGAACGCTTCCTTCTTACAGACAGCCCTGCTGAGGACACACACAACACCTGTGTTTAACTGGAACACTGTGACAATTAAGAAGCAACCATGAATGAAAATATGAAATTTTGGAAATTGAAGTCTCCAATAAACAAAGAGCGTGGATACGGTAGATGGTGGATCTATTTTATGGACCACCGTGCAATATAGACTTGCTTCTGGATCGAGACCCAGTAATAGAACTCACAAAGTCACACAAAGACCTGAAAAACCAGAAACTAGATCATGACTATTTCGAGGTCTGATCCACTTGGAAATGGCATCCCACCTTAACTCGACCTGTCATTGTCAGGTGGTACACACCTGTCTGGCGAGGAGACAGCAGAGGGCCCCAGGTTCCAGACCCTAATGGAAGACAAGGTGGCACCCTGCGGTACAGCTGTCGTGCTCAAATGTGTTATTACCGGGAGGCCGCCCCCTACAGGTACTACTTTGAAGACCAATTATTTGTCTCTTTGTCTTAGTTGCATAATCTGATAAAACAAATCCAGTTATCATGTTTGTGTGGGCTGAGCTCTGTGCTTTTCTGTGGGAGGTTTGGTCGAGTGAACATTCTTTTTTTTTCCCTTTTGCTGCCTCCTCAGTAACGTGGAGGAAGGATAATGTGGCGATACGGAGCGACGCGCTCCACGTGCTTGTGTCTGAGGGAGACAGTCACAGCCTGCTGATAAAGCAGATGAGGCGGAGCAGCGTTGGGTCCTACTGCGTCACAGCCGTCAATCCAGCGGGGACGGCATCCTGTAGCGCCGCCGTCAACGTCCAGCCAGGTGAGACTGAGCCGTGGGTAGATGTAACGATTAAACCCTAACACAGATGAATCACACACACACACACAAACACATGCGCTAACATTCATGATTCCAGCCCTCCTCCACCTCACATTCTTTTTCACACACATACACACACACACATACACACACGCATTCACACACAGGCCCACTGGAGCTCAGCATCTCGTCTACGGGGCTCCTTGCAGCCAGAGTTGCCATGGCAACACATGAATTCTTAAAACCCCTGAGCTCCCTTTGGTGCCATCTGAAACCGCTCAAACCAAAACGTTCTCCGGGGTCGCGCAGTCGTGCGCAGCCCTCGTGACGCGCGTCGTTTGAGTTCAGACTGCGTGTGTCGAATCAGCTTGTCAACAAACGTGCGCGTTGACTGTGGTGCTGTCTCACTAGCAGCAGGACCCGTGTTCCCATATTAGGTCAGTGGAGTCTAACTTGCGGGGGTATTTTTAGCCGCCCTCTTGTTCTCGCGGGTAATTGCAGTCTGCTTTATGTCCTCATGCAAGATTACTGCTGCAATCACGGAGGGTTTTTCTTTTCTTTTTTTTTTTCGTCTCTCTAGATTTCAGAGGGCTCCGAACTGGAAAATGTGGTGGGAGATTATGTGAGTCACTTTGTGAGTAGAGCTTTGAGAGAGTGATTTGTGGGCTACAAAAGATGTCAGACCTCCATTCGGTGCAGGAGATTAGGGCTGTGCTCCTTTAACTTCTGCACAAAACGTCGCAGGAGTTGAAGATGTTCCCAGCTTTTCTTTTTGTTGCACCAAACAGTATTTAGATACGTGTACGTGAGCCTCAGGATGTCAGGAATGTTAAAAAAAAGACATGTAAGTGACAGGAAACCCTGGAAGGTTAGTGTCTCAGATGGCGGTTGTGTAACCGTTGGCAGCTTCATGTAAATACTCTCTTGGGAGCTGCAGACACAGACGCTGCTCAAAGATGTGACTTCAGGTCAGTTCTCTGCTTTATTCTTTCCATTTTTCCTCTTTTAACAGCAGAGATCGCGACAGTTTCTGCCACAAGGTGGAGGAGCACCTGCCTCTCGGAGCAGACCAAGGTTGTTTTTCCATCTTGGAGCAGCACTAGCGTGCCGCTCTCCTCGCTGCTCTTCCCGCAGTCTCAGTCTCTGCTGGGGGATCCTAAAATGTGCATGCTCATCTGCTTCTGTCTGGGTCTCGGGTTCCTCTGGGGGGAAGTGAGAGACGAAAAAAGCTGCAGTGCCGAAACAGAAGCAGGCGGCAAAAGTGCTGAAAAGATATTGTTGTGCGTTGTGATTTCGGTTTCTCTCTGTGTCCACGTGAAGTCACCGGCTGGAGAGCAAGCTGCCATACACAGCAACTGTTCTGGAACTCCCTGGGAATACGCGAATGATTGGGTCAGGGATTAAGGGATTAATTCATTATCTGTTCAGTTACGGCCACTTCAGAGAGGCCCCAGTGCTCCATGTGTGTGTGTGTGTGTGTGTGTGTGTGTGTGTGTGTGTGTGTTTTCATAGCCCACTTGTGTCTCTACTTGATGTTGCCAACTGCTTATGTTGGCAAAGATCTCCACCAAAGCGAGCAAAGACTGTAAACACGGGAGCTCTGACAGATTGTTCCCGGCTAAAGGTTTTCAGAGAGATCTGCTCGTAATTACACATTAAATCAGACCTGACTTTGGCTTTTCAATTGAAAATGAATTATGCTGCGACGTGCAGCCGAGGCGTCGTATTTATATCCCGTTTGACGCTCTTTCAGAGCTGGAATGTAGTCCGTCTCTGTCAGTGGAGGAGCGCCTGAGTCCTCAGGAGGAGGCCATGGAGCTCGGGGACTCGCCTGCTTCCTGTAAAAAAGTCCACTTTAAAGAGCCGCCCTCATTTCAGGTTGTTCTGTCTGATTCAAAATGAATGACTTTGAGAGTTTTCAGGCACGTTGCAAAGCTGTGATACTGATGCTGTTTCAAAAAGGTGGCGCCGTGTGACCAAGCAGTTACTGAAGGCCAGGATGTGGTCATCTCAGCGAAGGTCAGCGGGCAGCCCACACCCATGGTGCACTGGTAGGTTTTACGGCCCAATGTCCTCCGAGGAGCTGTTACCTCAGTCCAAAGTCACCTCTCGTTCCCATAGTTTAAAGCACCCTGACAGCTACTCTGTGTCGCCTCAGGTCGAAGGACAGATTCCCGGTGAAGACAGCGGGCCGGTTCGCTGTGCGGCAGACGGATGATGGCACCCTGGAAATGAGAATCGGCTCGGCTCAGAGGTCAGACGCGGGACTCTATGCCTGCAGAATAATCAATGAATCTGGAAGCAGGCAGGCCGAGTGCACGGTGGACGTCAGAGGTGAGTGGTGGCGGCGGCTCGGATGGTCTGCTTCCTCGCCGTCTATCCTCCTGGGATAACCGCCTGTGCACGCAGGCGCAGCAGAGACCACGCTGGCAATCACCAGAGAGGTGGCCGATGTGGCGGCGAGGGCCGGCGAGTCGGTCATGCTCGAGTGTCACGTGGCAGGACCGCCAGATGTGGATGTGGATTGGCTGTCGAACGGGAAGCTGATCCAGCCGGCGCTGCTCAACTGCAAAATGCACTTTGACGGAAAGAGGCGAGATCAAACACACCGAGCTGCCCTGAACAGAAGCGCCTGACTTTGATTAGCTTTTGTCATGATTTCTTTTGTTATTGGAATAATCTTAACGCAGGTGCCGCCTGCTGCTGAATTCAGTGCACGAGGATGACAGTGGAACGTACACGTGCAAGCTCAGCACAGCCAAAGGTGAACGCCGCTTTTCAGACTGTTGTCGTCTTTTAGGGCTGCAGAACGACACAAATATGACATCTCCACTTGTTGTTCGCAGAGGAGTTGACCTCGAGTGCAAACCTGAGGGTTACGCCATCCAGGGAGCCCCTGTTCACCCGTAAACTGGACGTCCTGGAGGTCATCGAAGGCCGCAGCGCCCGCTTTGACTGCAAGGTGAGCGGCTCACCTGCTCCGCGAGTCACATGGATGCACTTTGGTAAGAATCTGTTTCGAGCTGATGCTTTATTCAGTCAGTAAATCACCCAGAGGCCTCAGACGGGAATGTCCGGTTTAATTCCCCATCGTGTCGCTTCAGAGGCCAGAGTGGAGGAGGGGGAGAACGTCCACTTCCTTCAAGCCGGCGGTCGTCACTCCCTCGTCATCACCCACGTCAGCAATGACGCGGAGGGCTTCTACACCGCCATCGCCCAGAACATCCACGGAACGTCTGAATGCACCGCTGAGCTCTATGTACAAGAACATCGAGCCGCCATCTCCTCTCACATGTAAGAGGCAGGATTCAGATGGAAGCCGCTCAAACCGCCGAACGAACCAGCGACAGATGGAGGCATATTTGGTCCTGTCTCAGTCAGTTTGTTCTGCCTCCCTTCAGGGCCAAGATGGAGAAGATGCCGTCCATTCCAGAGGAGCCGGAGGTTCTGGAGAGCGAAGTGGAGCGGCGGACCATGCCGGACTTTCTCAAACCGCTGGCTGACGTGGAGGTGGTGGAAGGCAAAGAGGTGGCGCTGAGGTGTAAGGTGGCCGGCCTCCCGTACCCGACCATCAGCTGGTACCACAACAGCAGACGCATCGAGAGCAGCGAAGAGCGCAAAATGACCCAGCGTAAGCAAAGAACCCGGCCGTAAGACCCCGGCGTGCGCTGTGACGGTCAGTAATCAACCTGTGTATGTTCTTCAGATAGGGATGTCCACAGTCTGGTCATCAGGAGCGCTTGTCACGCTCACGGAGGCGTCTACAAGGCTGTCATCTCCAACAAAGTGGGCAAGGCAGCTTGCTATGCCCATCTATACGTCACAGGTATAAAACTAGTGCACATTTATTTTTCTGTTCCGTTTATGCGTTTGTTGTTGTTCATCATTTTCATGTTCATGAATGTGTCAACAGACATCGTCCCTGAAGCTCCTGACGGTCCTCCAGTGATCGAGGCCATCACAGGGAAAACGATAACCATCAGCTGGAAGAAGCCAAAGAGGCTTGACCCTGCTCTGGGTGGGTTCTACGGTTTCCTGTGTTTACAGATAAACCCTTTGTTGGCGGACTAAAAGCCGTTTGCGTGTGCAGATCCCAGCTCCTTGCTCTACCTGGTTCAGCAGCAGCCTCTGGGCTCCATCCAGTGGTCCGCGGTGGCCTCTAACCTGAAGGAGACCAGCTACACCCTCACCTCCTTGTCCAAAGGAGTACGCTATGCTTTCAGAGTGCTGGCGTCCACCGGGAAGACCCTGAGCAAACCGTCGCCATCCACAGATCTGATCCAGCTGCTGGACAGAGGTAGCGCAGCAACAGGAGGGTTGGGCTTTTCACCGCAGGGTTAGACGCTCCGTTTCACCTCGGCATGCTGTGCTCCCGCTGCAGGCCCCTATCTGAGAAAAGCACCGATCATTCTGGAGAAACCCGACTGTGTCTATGTGGTGGAGAACCAGCCGGCGAGCATCACTATCACGCTCAACCACGTGCACGCTGTTGTCACCTGGAAACGGTCAGTCCGTCTCTGCCGGATGAAGCAGCGGTCCCCAACCTTTTTGCTCCACGGACCGGTTTCATGTCAGACAGTATTTTCAGGGACCAGCCGTGAATGTGTGGCAGATAAATACAACAAAAGATATGACCGTCATGAAAACTGTTTTATTTTCTAAATATAATAACTACCGTGTGTCAATAGTGAGCCATAGACGGGTATAACGAAGAGAATCGGGTAATTTTTCAAAATGAAACATCATTCAGTTTCAGATAATAAATAAAACGAAGTAATGTAGGTTATTTATTCTCTATGTGCGGCCCGGTACCAAATGAGCCATAGACCGGTACCGGTGCACGGCTCGGAGGGGTTGGGGACCGCTGACTTGAAGCACACCGAAAAAGGGAAACATTTTGTGATCTGGTTCTGGTCCACAGGAGGGGGGTGGTGTTGGCCAGCAGGCCGGGGATGTATGAGATGAGCATGCCAGACGACGACCAACACACGCTGAAAGTCCAACGAGTACGCAGCACCGATGTGGGCCAGTTGGTGGTGATGGCGAGCAACCAGTTTGGCAGCGACCTCTGCGCCCTTCAGCTGGCCCTGGCAGGTCGGTTGGTTCCAGGCAGGGCACCAAATGATGATCTTTGGCAAGTTGTGAGTTTATTTTGTTCCTGTCACAGTGCGACCAAAGTTTGAAACAATCATGGAGGATGTGGACGTGTATGTAGGGGAGACGTCACGTTTGGCTGTTGTGGTTGAAGGGAAGCCTGACCCGGACATTCTGTGGTATAAGGTCAGACCTTTGACCTCTGTCGGTGCTGCAAAATCAGCCTGTAAGTTGCAACCTATTTTAATGCGATTGCTGATTGCAGGACGATGTTCTCCTCAAGGAGAGCAGCAGCTTCACCTTCGTCTATGATGACCCGGAATATTCTCTGGTCATCCTCAACGCCTGCGCTGAGCACTCGGGCGTGTACACGTGCACTGCGAAGAACCTGGCCGGCGCCAACTCCTGCAAGGCTGAGCTGACGGTCCACACAGGTCAGCAGAACAGCAAGCGCCCGTTTGCAGCTACGGTCACGGTAGCTAAGCTGACGGTGTCTGACGATGCCTCATTCAGAGAGAAAGGAAGAGGCAGAGCCGATGGAGGATGAGGGAACCATTCTGAGGAAGATGAGGCGTCTGGTGGATTACTACGACGTTCACAAGGAGATCGGGCGGTGAGTGTGCGTCTGACAGGGATCGGGGGAGGGGGCGTCACGGCTGTTCACAGATGAGCAGTAAGGCACCACGGAGAGCGGAGCGAACGTAAACCTTGGTCCAAATACCACAGACTCGTTTTTGTCTCTCCGGCCTCCTGTTCTACTGAAGAAGGGTTACGGAGGGGTGAAGACAAAATTATCAATACTTCATGAGTGAATTTTATAATCTACTAATGACTGAACTCTGTTTGAAATGCTTTACATGGAAACTTAGCAGCCTTGATTTTATGTGAGTAACCCCAAAAGTGGCCCCTCTTCAATGCAGGGGTGTCTTCTCCTACGTCAAGAGGGTGACTCAGAAAAAGGGAAAAGCAGAATTTGCCGCCAAGTTCATTTCCGCGCGGGGCAGGAGGAAAGCCTCGGCTCTCCGGGAGTTGGAGCTGCTGTCTGAGCTGGACCATGAGAGGATCCTTTATTTCCACGACGCTTTCGAGAAGAAGAACGTGGTGGTGCTGATCACAGAGCTGTATCCTTGCGCAGCGTTTGAAGCATCAGTCGAGAGTGAATCCAGTAATCCTCTTGCCGGGTACCGCTGGAGGCAGGAATAAAGCACATCACAGCTTCTCCTTTCTGGCTCATCACCTAAGAGCAAAATTAACGAGGGATCGGGTGTGTGGGAGTTTTGCCCATTTATAATTCATCTGCCACAGTTCTCCCACTTTCCATTTTGTTTTTTCCTCAACTGTTGTGCGAAGATGTCACGAGGACCTGCTGGAGCGACTGGCCAAGAAAACAGTGGTCAAAGAGCTGGAGGTTAGCGCGTTTGCGTTGCCCGCCCTGCGCCACCCTTGCATAACGCTAAAGTTCGCTCCTGGTTTTCCTCAGATCCGCTGGAGCATTCGGCAGGTTCTGGAAGGTCTGTGGTACCTTCACCAGAAAAACATCGCCCACCTCGATGTAAAGGTCTGTTCCACGCACAGCGCCGTTTCAAAATGATTTGCTGGAGTCCAACGCTAAACCTTTGCTCCTCCTTCTAGCCCGAGAATATTTTGATGGCAAGTCCCACAAGCGACCAGATCCGCATCTGTGACTTCGGCAGCGCAGTCAGATTGGACCCATCGGAGGAGTACTACTGCAAACACGGCACGCCGGAATATGTCGCACCGGAGATCGTGAACCAAACTCCCGTCTCCATGGCAACAGACATATGGTGAGCCGCCTGTTCTCCAGGGCGGAGAATCGACTACACAGTGAATCTGCAACGTCATAAAATTTTACGGCTCTGCTGAGTCGTTCTTTTTGTCTCCTCCTCCCCCACAGGCCTGTCGGCGTCATCACTTACCTCTGGTACAATCAATTTGTTCTGTTCTTCCAATCACTGCTTTTCCAATCTGAAAGAGGTGGAGCAATCGCAACAAATCTTGTCTTTCAGCCTGACCGGCGTGTCCCCTTTCGCCGGGGAGAATGACAGAGCCACGGCCTTGAACATCCGGAACTACAACGTAGCGTTCGAGGAGGGCATGTTTTCTGACCTCTGCAGAGAAGCGAGGGGGTTTGTCATCAAGCTGCTGGTGGTGGACAGCCTGTAAGAACCAGAAATCTCTCCGACTGTGTGGATGTTGTGCTCCCTCGTACAGTGATCTTTCCCTCTCCTAGGAGGCCCAGCGGTGCTGAATGCCTTCGCCATCCTTGGTTCAAGGTGAGTGTTTGATGTCAGGTTTCACTCAGACAGCCTTAAACCTGAGGAGCAAAAGAGCTGAGTCATGTTTGTGTTTGCGTTTACGCTGCCATTTGCAGAGACGTCCAGGTAAACGTCCTATTGGAATGATTACAGTTCTCTTATTAAGTCTTGTTTAAGTCCTGAACTAGTGGGACGTCTGACCTCACCTGCTTCCAGACTCTCATTTGTGATTTTTGTTTACTCTTATCTTTTTTGTGCGGCAGTCACCGACAAATAAGAGCATCAACACAGCGCTGCTAAAGCAGGTTTTGTCCCGTAGGCGATGGCAGGTAAGCTTTGATACCTAAACGCACTGACAACATATCAATCATAGCGTTCATTTATGTCACCATGTCCGTCATGGAAGACCATAAACTAACTCATGATGCTACCAGACATGTATTTTACAACCTAAAATAACCATCAGGAGCTTCAGGGACGATGTCTGTTTGCAAATGCACAAATGGAACTTAAATTGTGTTAAATGATGAAAGCCTTATTCTTATAACACTCACTGCTGCTGACTGCTTTTGGGTTTTTTTAGCGATCTCTTGTCAGCTATAAATCCAAGATGGTGATGCGGACGATTCCGGAGCTTCTGGATGACTCATCCAACCATGTCTCCATCGCCGTGGCTCGACATTTAAAAGAAGGCTCCCCACCACCCTCCTCTTCCTCCGATTCAGATGCAGATGTCGACGAGCTTCCTTTTATCCCCATGCCGCTCTCTATGGTTTTTTCCAGTTCGAGGGTCTCCCTTAATGAGATCCCCGGAGATGAAGATGTCACCGCTTCACAGAGTGTTGCTGCTGACAGGACAGGAAAGACAGTTGACTCCGGGGCCGTGGGGGCTAATCAGAAGATGCCAAAAGATGAAGAAGCCCTAAAGGAGGAGAAGATGGAAGAGACAAAACGAGCACCCCTCAAGAAAGGATCGAGTGTGGAGTCAGAAGATTCGGAGACAAGAAGCAGGAGGGCGACCATGAGGAGAGGCAGCTCTGCGGACTCGGCCTTGCTTCTCCACATTGAATCTGAAGAAGGAGACTCCAGCAGTTCAGAAGCGACTAACAAGAGCCTGAAAAAGGCTGTTTCCATGGAGCTCCCCAATCGCAGTCCGAGCCCTGGCCTGGCAAAGATAAGCCAGGAGGAGTATGCTCTGAAACTGGAGCTCATGAGGCAGCGCTTGCTGAGGGGGGGAAACGTGGATAAGAAGATGAGTGGTCTGCGTGGGCCGTTGTTTGAGACGCTCGGCATAGAAGATGACAGGAGGACGGGATCCCTTGATCGGAATCTGAGGAGATCCAGGACGGGGCCGTCATCGCTCGCCAGAGCAGCATCCTCTGAAAGTCCAGCGGAGGACCGGCCGCTCACCAAAGTTTTTTGTAAAAGCGCCTCCTTTAATCAGGGCGATTCCGAGCCAATGCCCCTGCACCGCAGGTACGGAGCCCCCTTAGAAATCCCATCAGTCGGAAATGGCAACATTGAGGGTAAGAAGCTCCAAGAGGCAACATCGATGTCGGCACTTACAGAGCAAGCAACACTGGAATCTGCCTCGCCTACGAAAAAGACCTCTTTCAGCCTCCCAACACTCGCAGGTTCAGACCAGCAACCAAAGCAGAACAAGGTGAGAGAACTAGATGACAAGGACAGGGGGAAACGGAAGAACGCAGACGGCATTACAGAGGAAAGGACCAAACCCCAACTAGGGAAGGCAGATTATGGACAATCTGAGGCTAAATCGCCCTCTGTAATTACTCCAATAATTGTAATAGAGGAAGATGATGAAGATGAGGAGAAGAAAGAAATGCAAGAGTTGTATATAAATGAAAAAGACTTTCAAGATGAGAAAGAAACTAGAAACAGTAGTACCATGTCGTCGGTATCTGTGGCTCAGTTGTCTGATAAGGCCCGGTCCAGACCAAATAGCGTGGACACGGGGAAGACAAACGGTGCAGCTTCCGCCAACGTCGCTGCCCTTCCCGAACACGCGGCGGTGTTTTCCAAGGTCGCGACTACGGTCCGACCTTCCGCATCTGCACCATCGAATTCCGCCACCCCTCGCCAGCCTGTGCTGAGGACAGACATCAAAAACATCGACTCAGAGGAGATCTTTGAAGCCCGCTTCAAGAAGCGCGAGTCGTCTTTAACCCGAGGCCTCCGGAAACTGACCAGGAATAAATCGGAGGAGAAATCGCCCACGCTGAGCCGAAAGGGAGCGGAGGGGGCCGAGGAGGTTTACAGGCCGGGGCCGAAGGGGGCACCTCTGGAAATGGTATCCAGAGGGCTGCAGGAGAAATCCAAATCTGTTCAAGACTTGAGAGAAGAGGATAAAGAGCCAGGCCTGGGTCTCATTGGAAGGTTCTCCTTGCGAGCCAAGAGGTCATCGTCAACAGACAAGAAGGGAGAGAAGCCGAAGGAAGGAAAGCATCCAGACTTTCAGGAATCCGCAGGGAACAAGAGAGTTTCGTGGGCTGTCGGTCGCAGCAAGTCTCTGGATACAACTGAACCAAGTAGCACGAAAAGACAACAGGAAGAAAGAGAACAAAGAAATGCCGAGTCGTCCGTTTCTGCCATGAGGCGCAAGTTTGAGTCTAAGGTGGCAGGAATCTCTGCCAAAGTGAGGACCCAGTCGGAGGAGAGGAGGGACAAAGATGCTGCGGGATGTCAGAAGGATCCCAAGAGACTCACCGACTCACCCATCACGGCGATACGACACAAGTTTGAGAGCAAAGTAGCGGGGTTATCCTCAAAAATACGAAGTCAGTCCGAAGAGAGGAAGGACGATTCGGAGGAAAGGAGGACGCCTCTGTTTGCTCGCCACCGCCATTCCCACTCAGAGGGACAAGGACTGAAGGGAATGGGAATCCCTGAGAATCAACTGGCTAAGCAAACGGGCACCACTGCGTCCAAGGACTCGCTTGAATCAACCTCCAGCCTCCAGTCTGAAAAAGTCCCGGAGAGCGACAGGCGGTCTCGGTGGGACAGGTGGGGTTTGACCAGGAGCAGGAAAGACAAGAGTCCATCCCAAGCTGACCTGTCATCATCCAGCCACAAAGACCAGCAGCAGTTTGTCCGTTCGGCTTCTGATTTCGCTCCCGTGTTCCACATCAAGCTGAAGGACCACGTCTTATCGGAGGGAGAACCTGTGACTCTGAGCTGCCTCCCAGCAGGAAGTCCACCTCCCAGAATTACATGGAGGAAAGGTAACCGAGCGCCCGCGCATTGCGGGTGTCCTGGAGCTTTTGCGGTAATTCAAAACTATGGTATTTCCCAGATCGGAAGCCGCTGGAGGCGGATGACAGAATGAGCCTCATGTCCCACCCAGATGGTAGGCAGCTCCTCCAGATCGCCAAGTCCAACCCGAAGGACGACGGCGTTTACGAATGCGTGGCTACCAACCCCATCGCTACCATCACCACCTCCTGCACGTTGTCAGTAGCTTGTGAGTAGCTCGTCGAGCCCCCAGCTGCTCCGATGTTTTCTAGCTGGAACTTTAAGTTCTTTTAGTAAAAGAACTAAACTAAAACTAAACTAAAACTTTTAGTTTTAGTTTGTGGAACAGAGGGAGCAGGGAGTGGGAAGTGGGACAGTGTGACAGGATAAATGAAAGCTTCACGCCAGATTAAATGAGTGGATTTCTGTTTTCTGAAGTTTCTTGGCTGCATCAGCTGTGACGGCAACAATATTTAGATTCCCCCAATGCTGCTTTTGAATACAACACTGATCAGTTTTTCTTTTTCTTTTTCTACTGGAGGATTTTTTTCCCCATTTATCAGACGCAATCATCTGCAGATATCAAATGTATTTGTTGCGGCTCTTGAAATGCCATTAATCTCCCTCGCTGATGCCATTTGTCTCCCCCTTCTTTGTCGAGCAGCTGTGCAAAAATGCTTCAGAGAGCTCAGCTCCCGTGCTGATGCAGAAATTTATCTCCTGAAATTGACGAATAATACAGTTTGTGTCAAGTTTCATAAAATTCAGACTAGAAATTATATTATTTTCTATTCTGTGCTTGAGAAAATGGAAAAAAAAATCTATCGCTATTGTGATTACATATCTTCTGAATGCTCTCTTGAAGCTGTTCCAAAACGTCCAGGGACCCCTGAAGTTGCCCAGACATACAACAACACAGCCCTGGTGCTCTGGAAGCCAGCAGACACCAAGTCTCCCTGCAGCTACACCCTGGAGAGAAAGACAGACGGTGAGACAAGCAAATAAAAGCTCCTCATTACCATTTTTTAAACTTTCATTTCAGCATTGTATTCCTTCTGCTGTTGTTTGTCACTGTCTCATTTACATTTAAATACAAGAAATAAGAACCTCGTATTTTGCAAAACAAACATTTCAAGCCTGAAAAAATGTTCTCTACTTCACTTTGGCAACACTTCCATCTAGTGGTCAAAATGCAAAGTACAATCACTGTTGCAATAGGATTTTTTTAGATTTCTATTCACAAATTATTTACTTAAAACTGAAAATATTTGTGAAAACACACCTCCCCACAAATGAATGTGCTCATTTTTCCTCTTTCTCAGGTGACTCTGACTGGATGACTGTGGCAACTGGAGTTGCTGACTGTTACTACAATGTCACAGAGCTACCACCAGGGGGCACTTTTAGGTTCCGAGTCACCTGCATCAACAAGGCAGGACAGGGACCCTCCAGCAACAGTTCTGGACCCGTGAGCCTGGACCCAGCAGGTATTTCAGGCACAGAATTAAAAAGGCCTGAGCTGCTGTTTTAGTGTCAAGTTTTGACCTGTGACTGTTTTTCACAGGTGGAGGAGCTTCGCCTGCCACAGCAGTGGTAAAGACAGTTCCATTTGGACCTGAGCCGGTGCCTCCACTCAAACCAGTCCAGAATACTCCCAGAACAGTTATTTCCTCTGCTTCCCCTCCAAAAAGTGGAGCTCCACCTCTGTCCAAGACGGAAGTTGCCACTGAGGACACTCAGAAATCCCCTGCAATTAAAATACCTCCACCTCTCGTCACTCCCAAACCACAGAGTCCAGTCAACGTGGTGTCCCCTATGACCCAAACCCCAACAATATTGCCGCCACCTCCTGTTGTAACCCCGCCGTTGACACCAACCAAGCCTGTGGTGCCGACCTACGTCCCCCTCACCACCACCGTCACCGTCTGCGTGGCCCCGACTCCCGTCATCTTTTCCCCACAGGTGCTCCAGACCTCCAGCCTGAGCCCCTTTGCGGATGGGGTGACCACGCCCACCAAGGCGCCATCCGGACGGGCCACACCCTCCACTGGTGGCCTGCGTCAGGGCATTCCACAGAAACCCTACACTTTCCTGGACGAGAAGGCCAGGTGAGGCGTGCACGTGCAGGGCTCGTCACCTGATTTCACACCTGATTTCACTTTTGGTTGCTCGTGTCAGGGGTCGCTTCGGCGTCGTGCGAGAGTGCCGGGAAAACGCCACTGGTAAAATCTACATGGCCAAGATCGTTCCC
Source organism: Arothron firmamentum (assembly GCA_016586285.1). Taxonomy (NCBI): domain Eukaryota; kingdom Metazoa; phylum Chordata; class Actinopteri; order Tetraodontiformes; family Tetraodontidae; genus Arothron; species Arothron firmamentum. The sequence goes on along the minus strand of BJFM01001867.1, from coordinate 29,027 downwards.
TACAGCCAGGAGAGCAAACAGGAAGTCCTGAAGGAGTACGAGATCCTGAAAGCCCTTCACAGCGAGAAGATCATGGCGCTGCATGAAGCGTACGTGACGCCGCGCTACCTGGTGCTGGTAGCAGAGTCCTGCAGCGGCAAAGAGCTGCTTCACAGCCTCATCGACAGGTGGGAGGTTCACACGTTCAATCCAGGCTCCTCCTCCTCCTCCTCCTGCAGATTCAACGGGCTAAACGTGTCTTTGTTCCTGAAAGGTTCCGCTACTCCGAGGATGACGTGGTGGGCTACCTTGTGCAGATCTTGCAGGGGGTGGAGTACCTCCACAGCCGGCGTGTCCTACACCTGGACCTGAAGCCCGACAACATCATGGTGACCAACCTCAACACCATCAAGATCGTGGACTTTGGAAGCGCTCAGAGCTTCAACCCGCTCAGCCTCAAGCAAAAGGACTCGAGGACAGGAAGCCTGGAGTACATGGGTGAGGACGGGTCTGTCTCAGAGTCCTGGTGTTCCTCTGTTGATGCTAATCTTATGTTCTTTCGTTGAAGCTCCTGAGATGATCAAAGGTGAAGTGGTCGGTCCTCCTGCGGATGTTTGGTCCATCGGTGTTGTTGCTTACATCATGTAAGAGAAAGCTGACGTATGCGTGGACACGCTGGCTCCAGAGAGGAACACCCTCAAACTAAAACCTCCACATCTGGCTCCTCCTGAACCCTCTGACTTCTCTATTTCTAACCAGGCTCAGCGGCCGACTGCCCTTTGAAGATAAAGATCCTGGACAGGTCCAGTCCAAAATCCTGGTTGCAAAGTTTGACCCGAGCAAACTTTACCCAAACGTGTCCCAAAGCGCCTCCGCCTTCTGCAAGAAGATGCTGAGCAGTTACCCGTGGTGAGGCGCCGCCGTCGCGGTGGAGGAGCGTCTGATCCTGGACCAGTTTGTGCAGCGCTGATGTTACTGTTGCTGTTTTCAGGGCCCGTCCGGCGACCCGAGACTGCTTCGCCCAGGCCTGGCTGCAGGACTCCTACCTGATGAAGCTCAAGCGTCAGACTCTCACCTTCACCTCCAACCGGCTCAAGGAGTTCCTGATGGAGCAACAGTCCCGCCGCTCGGAGGGCGTCACCAAGCACAAGGTGCTCCTGCGCACCTACCAGAGCTCGCCACAGTCTCCGGGGGCCGGCTCCACGCGTCACAGCCCCGCCCCCAAGTGACACAGCGGGAAAACACGGAAAAAATCTAGATATGAAACCCAAAACAGCTGTTATTCCGAATAACAAGCACGACCATTGAAGGGACACCGGATGTTCGTTAATTTCTTCCCGCCGTTTCTCCGTCACTTTGCACGTTAATCTTTGGTTTCTCTAAACTCTGCACGAATATCCGGATGATCCCGCGAAATATAGTCGGAAACGTGAATGTACCATGATTGAAGCTGCTAATGTATAATTCTTTGCATTTACTTACGAAATTTTAAGGTCAACACCAATTTTTTTCTTTTAAACTGTTTACTTTTTTTCCATGTTAATTTATTTGCATGTGTGTGTGCTGACATTTTAAACTGCGAATTAGCATCGCAAAAAAAAAGAAAAAAGAAAAGAAAATAGGGAGTGTCTTTGTGATTGGTGTCAAGATTCAAACACTTTTAGGACGATGAGAGAATTCTTTTTCGGTGTAACTTGTTCCGTGGTAAAAGCTGAGCCGTAAGTCGGAGAAGTCTGTGACGTAGGTTTTACGTTTGTATCGGAACCGTGACAAACTGGTGAATTGCTGTGGTCCTGAACATCAGTCTTTGGGGTTAATCGGGTCATCCAGTCAGTGCCTAAATGTCTCCAAATGATGAGCTCCGTGGATAGCAGCGTCTAGGTTCTTCGGAACACGTCTTCACAGCACACGCAGAACTCGTAACAATAGTCTTGTGTCACGTTTTGATTTTTGTATGAAGTCGGACCGTTGAGGATTTGTAAATGTACCAATTTGCGGTGTTTTTATGTGGAAAATGTTTTTATGAGCTAGTATGTAATAAACCGTTGATACACCTGACCTCAGTTGTGTTTACTTGTTTGTCTTTTTAAATAGTTTATTTAATACTACATTAGGAAGGAAGAGAAAAAAAACAATATTATGAGACATGGAGCCTTTAATTTGAAAGTAAAGTCACTTAAAAGAGGGGGGAAATCAGAAAATCTTATTTCTGTCTGTTTTAAAATACCTTTATTGTTAAATTGTTTCTGCAGTCATCAAAGGCAGGTGTGATGGATCGACTGGTCACTCAGGTGTGACGTTTCCAGACCATCACTGGTTTATCAGCAGGCAGCATTACCTTTGGTTATTTCTTTCAAATTCAACCGAAAAAATCACTAATTATCGGAAGTTGGATTATTACTGGGAAAAAGGTGAGTCTGCGACTTTAAAATATCTGATTTCTTTGCGTTTTTGATGAGTTGCTGAGCAACAGTCTGATATTTCTCTGATTGTCAATCAATAATGTGCGTCTGTCTTTTGAAGATGCACATAAACGACAACTGTTATGTATAATTATTAACTTTCGTTGGTTAAAATATCTGCCTCCACATTCTTTTAAGTGGGAAATAACTGTGCGGTTAATTAGTCAACTTGTATTAATTTTTTTAAAAAACCAAATAATTGTTGTGAAATTTCCACGATTTAAGAAGGAGCTAAACTTTTTGCATCCTTTTAACTCTTGTCCCGTCCCTGCCGCTTTGGCGCAGGGATGGGTGGGGTGGGGGGGCATCTAACCCGCAGGTTGTTGCTTTTGCGACGATCCCTGGCCGAGTCAGTTTCAAGGGGACCCAAACTGGGCGTTTCTCTCCCGTCGCTTCGAAAAAACATGCTCTGTTGAGCAATTATTTACAAACAAACTGTTAAAGCAACGCAGCCGTAATAAGTAATCCAGTTATTCGAAGGTTTGCTGAGGAAAGACCGTAACAAACTTCACAAAACGGAGCTCATCGCGCTTCCCAAACTCACGGCGTCACAAAGTTAGCTGCTTTGATTCAATCGTATCGTTTTCATTCGCCTGCAAGTTAAGTCGCGGTCACTCGGTTATCGTATTAAAACCAATCGCTTTCACACCACCGGAGGATTTTATCTGTGTGATGCAGTTTTCTGTCCTTTTTGCCGCTCCTGCTAACCTGTTAGCTTGGCTAAGTTTTGGAGTAACTTTGCTGCGAGATACTTTAAGGGACCGTCGTCAAAATTTTAGACGTCAGGGGAGGGCGTAACTGTCCACGTCCATTCCCTCACTGCGCCACTTTAAGTGAAATGGGAAGCCTTGAAACCTCCATGTTTGTATCTTGAAATCGCGAGCGCAGCCGAGCACCATATTGAAATCAAAGTTGCCTTATCCTTGACAAATGTTGTACAACTTTGACGGTTCAACTTTTTTCGGCGGCTTTGCGAGCGCTCGACGACAGCCGGAGTGAAATGGACTCCCTGTAGGCGACTTGTTGCGCCTTTTTTCCGCGGCGCTTTGGCTTCGCTGCGTGTGTGTGGTTTTTTTTTTTGTTGTTGTTTTTTTTGTTTTCCGTGAGCGTAAACTTCGGTTTTAATGCAGCTCCGAGTCGCCGAACTGTCCGTAACTTTAACGCTTGAGCTCGGAACCGCGGAGCAGACGTGGTTGTGATGGACAATACGTCCTCAGTGATCACCCAGGTCAGCCGGGATGAGGAGGCGAGCAAAGCGGCAGCAGAACGGGGTGAGTCTTTTTATTTTTGTCCCACTCAAGAAAAAAAAAAAAAATAAATAAATAAAACTTTGGCGAAGTCCGAGTGACAACAACCGAGAAAGTTCGCTTTGCTCAGCGTTGTTGTGCAACGCGGACGTGGTGACGGTTTAATTTGCACACCCACGGCCAGTGTGGAACTTTTATAACTTTCTTTGACTGCTCTGCAAAGATTATTATGGTCGCGGCCCTTTGGCCTGTGATGAAAGTGGCGGAAGTGACGTCGGACACTTCCGCGCGCGTGTGTAGCGTTAATATTGGCGTGGAAACGTTTTATTTAAAAAAAAAAAAATAAAAAAAATCACCGTAACTTTTATCATAAATACAACATTTAGAGTCTAAACTATTTTTTAAAAAGTGAATTTTTTTCGTGTTAATTTCTGTGTTTATTACACATCCACTTGAATCTGCACTGATGTTGAACAATAAATGCCTAATTATTTAAATAGACTGGCTACACTGGGACAGAGATGATAATGGAACACTTATAATGGGACGGTGGGGTAGATGCACTGGTTTTTACTGGGAAAGATGATGAAGTGTATTTTTTTTTCCACTTGCATCTTGTTTTTTTTGTCAGAAATGATCAAAAACACCAGTTGAGCACCTTTTTGCCTGTCTGACCGCCACCGATCCTCTGATCCTGGGTCAGAATCGGTTACCTGACCAGGGACGCGCACCTTATCCTGTTATCAGTCCTTTTTTTTTTCTGTCACTGCAGAATCTAAGTGCAGGTTACTGAGTAATCGGCTGGCCTGGCGGTCATCATCCCTGGGAAAACGCTGCCGCCAAACTTTTTTTCCCCCTCTTGTTTTCAGTCCTCCTGCCAGCAGGTGCGGTCGTGCATGCTTCACGCCATCCAATGGGGCGGTGATGTATGGGCAGCGTGAGCTGTTTGGTGGAGGTGTCATAAACGTGTAGTGTTGGTTACATAATGGCGTCCTCATGCTTTTGTTAACATATTGACCGATGGTGACCCCCAGCTGTGGCGTCCACGGCGTTCTGCGCTGAAACCCAGCGTTGCTGCTTTCAAATAAAGTTCAGAGAAGATTTGTTTGTGTCTCCAGGCACGAGTTGCATCAAAACTGTCGATATGGCCCCCCTCCCTGGTTTTTCTCAAAGACGGTGATAAACGGACAACTCGGATCGTTTTGGCTGATTGCGTTGGCCTCGCTGCGCTGCTTCGCTTGATTGCATTGAAGGTTTTGGGCCAAACTGGGGTCAAAGGTTAAAAAACAAAGGCAGAGGAGATCATGCTGCACCCCCCGCCCCCGAAAAGTCTATAAAAAGGCATCACGATTTTTGTCAGGTCATCATTCACCACTAATTATGGCGTTCGTAGCTTGTGCAACCCGACCTCAAGCCGTGTGGCAGCATGCTCGCGTAAGAGACTGTCAGTCAAGCAGGCGGGTGTTTCCGCCTTTTTTTCCTTTAAAACAACAGATAACAACTGCCGAAGGTTCTTCCTCCATTCTCGGCCCGTTTGACTGTTTTTTTTTTTTGGCTAATTCTGGTCGAATCAGCAGAATAAAGAAACATAAAATAAAATAAGTTGACTTTGTGACGCGAGTCCAGAGACACACAGGCACTCGTCCTGTTTCCGTGTGCTATCGAGGTCTGTTGCGTTTCCAAGGTTTCTGAAGGACCTTTGTTGCCTGACGTTCTGAGGACCTTTCAGAGGTTTTTTCTGGAGGAGGATCACGTCATCTGTGACTCGGTCGGGCAGTTTTGATACAAAAATGTCCTCGTGGTTACAAGTCACAACCCTGAGGATGTTGACGTTTGAGAGTCTGAATTAGCATTTTAGCTAACTCACCAGTCTTTCCTCCTTCCTGGACCGAAGCTGGTGGTTGTCTTAACGAGAGGCTACCAAGCTCATTCCAGGATCCTAGCTGAGCAACAATGAGCTTTTCGAATTTTAGATTTGACCAAAGGTGTGTAATAATCAAAAATGGGAGCGGACAGGACAATGACGCGGTGTGAAAACAGTGGTGAATGTACAAAAGCAGTTTTTAGCTCGCATAGACGTCATTTCTAAACGCTTCATCCTCTCGTTTGAGCAGGAATTTGTCCCAGTTTGTTGCCATTATGACCTTTTTAAACCTGTCAACATGTTTTTTTTTCCCCAAGCCTGCGAACGTTAAAATTCGAGGTTAACATCAGACGACTGTTTTATCATGGTTAGAAAAACAGATGTCGGTGGGTTGTTAAACAGCACCGACCACAACTTGAGATTCTGCAAAATGACACCCTTCAGAAACGCAGAAATGTGTCCAGAACATGTAAAAAAAATTAGAATGTTTATTGTTTTAATGCTGCTTTTTAAGTGGTGTTTTATTCATCTTTTGCGAGGGAAGTTTGTCACGTGAAAGCAAGTAAAAAAAAAAAGGTGATTTGATGGTGACATGATGACGTGCCTCATCGTTTTTAATGATTAACGTTTAAGAATAGTTTCTGAAGTCATTGTGAATAAGTCTTGAGTGGTTGTTGTCACACAGCGATGATTATTAATGCTAACAGAGGATCGAGGGAGTGAACTCTGGGAATTGTGAGGTCACGAAGGGAGGAAGTCCGAGCAGAAGGGAGTGAAATAAAGTAATGAGTCTAAGTAGAGAATAATCGAGTAGTTTCCTTGACAGCCAGGTGGCTTTATAGTCCGGAACTGTCAGAATGCAAACGCAGGGTTTTCACGCCTCTGCTGCTGCTTTGCTAATGTTTCGCACAAACAAAACTCTTTATCTAACGGTAAGGCAGCCACTAGGTGGCGCCGCTGCCGTGTCGGTAAATTAACGGTTACTTTAATATGTAAGATTCCACTTTGGCCGATTAAAATGCAGACCTCCCACCCTCTGCCTTATTCGCTTCGCTTAAACATGGTGGTATGCAACTTCCTCTGCTGATACCAGTCTGTTTCCTCTTCCTGTTTTGGCCAGAGCTCAGCAGGGGCCACCGCAGGGTCAGGCGAGGTTTGAATTCACAAATGCGGTAGGAGGACATGACGGAGAGGGAATGAAAGAGGCGTGCGAGATGCACAACAGAGGCCTGTGTGTTGGTAAAACAGTCACGTCTAGACACAGAGGGAGCGCGGTCGGTGCAGAGAGAGGCCCAAACAAAGTCCAGCCCGAGCAGAGCCGAACCTAACCCAAAAAACCCTCCGAGGTCATTACTTCTGAACCCTTTCAAAATAAAAGTTTTGCCTTTGTCTTCCCAAACCTGTCTTGGCAGTATATTTACAAACCAAAATGGTGACGCTACTTTAGCGAGAGCTAATATGCTGAATAGTTAGTGTGGCTGTTGTTTTTGGAGGAGGCTGACATCAGACCGGTTGTGTAGGAGCTGCTGGCAGTGGCGGCGGTACGAGTCCCTGTCAGAATCTGTGGTCATTACAATACTATGAGGAAGGCTTTCATGCAGGAATTTGAATGGAACTCGTCAGGAATGTCGTTGCTGCGTCTTTAGCGTTAGTGAGTTGAAAGCTTTGGTGACCCTCCCGCGGCGCTAATTGCTAACATACAGCTAAGACGCGTTCTCGCTCCTCTAACGTTTTGTTTGGGGTTTTTTTCTGATGTCTCTGCAGCATTTTGGCTCACTGGCTTCTTCTCCTGCAGGTTCTTTGCCCTCCGTCTCCACCAAGAAGCCCCGCAGCAGGGGCTTCTTCTCCAGCTTCTTCTGCTGCCTGTGTCGGGACCAGCCCGAGCCCCAGCCGGTCAACAACAACGCCCCCCTGCTGGTCGAGGAGAACGGAACTGTCTCCAAGGTCCAGGTGAAGCCTCTCCTGCCTCCAGTCAAGTCGAAAGACTCTGGAAAGATCTGCGTGGTCATAGATCTGGACGAGACGCTGGTCCACAGCTCCTTTAAGGTTAGACACTGGTGTGTTAATCTTCTCCTGCGTCTCTCCTCCACATTAACGCTTCCTGTCTTTCCAACAGCCGGTGAACAACGCAGATTTCATCATTCCAGTGGAAATAGATGGAACGGTGCACCAGGTAAGGGTCACGTCTCCACTCTGTGGCTCCTTCCTGGCGTTTCTGGTGCATTCTGAAGATGACACGCCTCATGGGTCTGGGCCTGATTCAAGTAATCCAGGATAGGTTTGTTCAGACAAGCGTAGCCTATTCTGGAAGACTTGGTTCAGGAACGCGGCCCGCAGCCACAGACGCCGCGAGAAGATGGAAGAATCCCGAAGGAAGAGCAGAAACATTCCAGCGTTGCTGAATGTTGGGAATCTATAGAGCACGTTTGTGGATCGAAGCCTGAAGGACGCTGACGGTAAACGAAGGTCTGTCCTGTAGGTGTACGTGCTGAAGCGGCCCCACGTGGACGAGTTCCTGAAGAGGATGGGGGAGCTGTTCGAGTGCGTCCTGTTCACCGCCAGTTTAGCCAAGGTGAGAAACCCAGTCCACCCCCCACCCCCCACCCTGCTAGCGCAGCACGAACTAACCGACCTGTTTGCGACCGCAGTACGCCGACCCCGTCTCTGACCTCCTGGACAAGTGGGGGGCTTTCCGTTGCCGCTTGTTCCGCGAGTCCTGCGTCTTCCACAGGGGTAATTACGTCAAGGACCTGAGCCGCTTGGGTCGCGACCTCACCAAGGTCATCATCTTGGACAACTCCCCCGCCTCCTACGTTTTTCACCCCGACAACGCAGTAAGTGTGTGCTGGTGTGTTACTGTGACCTTGACCTTTGACCCACAAAAACCACATTTATCCTACAGCTGGAGACGGGACATAAAAACGACCATAACTTAGCTATTGCAGCTCATAGAAAGGCTGCTGATGATATTGGTTTGTCGTCCAGGTGCCCGTGGCCTCGTGGTTCGATGACATGTCCGACACAGAGCTGCTGGACCTCATCCCCTTCTTTGAGAGGCTGAGCAAAGTGGACAACGTCTACACTGTCCTGAAACAACAAGGCACCGCGAGCTAACGGCGCTCAGCTCGTCACCTCAGCTCCGAACAAAAAGCAAAACACACAACACTCACAGTAAAGTTGCACTCGCCTGCTCCCCCCTAAAAAAATCTGCCCCGTGGCTGCCAGAACCTTCATGATCCCAAGATCCTGTTTGGGAGTCTCCAGTGACCTAAATGCGCCATCACTGCCACCTACTGGCCACAGGGAAAACTGCCAGAACTTTGCCTTTTCTGCCCAGCAGCCTGCCAGGAACCAGCTGATGGGAGTGGGTGGTTCAATGTTTGAGGACATTTAACTGGTGCCAGAGAAGCTCCAGCAGCAGATGTCTACGGTCACAGGCCCGGTACTGGACGCGGTCTGACCCTGCGAATTGAGTAAAATGGAATATTTGAACGCAGGAAGCGTAAACATCCTGGCAACACGTGTTTAAAATTGTGGAACGCTGTGATTGGATATTTCTGAATGTTGACAGTGTTATGCATGTTTAAAACTCACCGCGCGCTCGTAATGTCAAATAATCAGTAGTTAAATTAACTAATACCGAGTAATAGGACCGAGAAGTTCTCCAGCTCCATCAATTTTAGCGTTTGCTCTCAAAATGAAAAATTGGAATTCTTTTATTCGCTTAAATGACGCAACAGGAATTTGATTTTTACTCGAACGTGACTGTTTGTCACCATCTGGAAGTATTTTTAAAGGACCCACTCGAACAAAGAGCAGCTACCGCCTCCGGAGGAAGGCCGTGACGCCACACATCTCCTCCTGTGTCAGGCGACCGAGGTCGATTTTAATAACAAAGCAGGAGGGGGGGAAAAAAAGTTCGGTTTGTTGCAAGTTTGGTTCCGAAAAGGTTCAGTTTTGTCGGTACAAGAATACATGGGGCCTTAAATCGATGTGAGCCAAGATGGATTAGTATTGCACCAGAAATCCGGATCGGAAGGCAACGTCTCTCACCTCGTATTCCAGTGCAGCTATGTAGTTCAGGAACGGTGAAGGTCGGGATTAGCGGAACAGTTAGCGATTTGCTGTAAATTCTGGTGGACCACAGTGGGGCGGGGTGGGGCGAGGAGGCGTGGCCTGTAGCAGATGCGTTCAACTGTTGTTTCCCCACGTGCGTTGACAATGTTGACATAAATGAATCGGCGGGTTTGACGAAGAGCTCGGGCTCGAGAAGGGGCGGGGCGACGATTAAATCCACCATCTTGAGAGCTATTACTTTATTTTTCTATGTTTAACAAGTGACTGTCAATCAAATTTTTCTCTTAATATTACTGATTTGTGTCTGTCCTGGCCAGGACGGGGCCTCTGGTGGAGTGTGTGTGTGTGGTTCCTTCTTGCTGTTGTTGTGCTGGACCTGGTTGTTACCTCATCGGTAGGCCGAAAGATCCGGGACGAGAAACACCAGCAGTCGTATGTTACTGTTGTCGGCACATAATCGCTCTGGTCTGCTGTTGGACTGGAGTCGCGGTTTGTCTCCAGGTGGGTTCAGTGCTGTTCATCTAACAGCATTTAAGGAATGTTGACTGCTTCTGCGTGTGTCGCTGTCGGGTCCCGTTCACTGATACTGTACTTCCTCCACATTCAGTAGGTTTGTATATTTTGTTTTGCACAGTTAATAAAGCAAACAAATGTTCATTAATATATGGAATATTCATGTTACTGTACTCATGATTGAATAGGTGTAACCTGTTATTTTTGTTGTTTTATTATACCAAATTCTATATGATTTCTGTGTAACAGCCCCCCCCCCATGAAAGTTGTTGCGCGTTTTTTCTTTCCAGGAACGTGAATGAAATCAGTTTTACTGTCCTAAAAATGGATCTTGTTGGTCCAGTTTTATTGAATGACTTTTGTTTAGCTGCAGATGATGTGGTTTGTATAAATATTCACGCAGGTTCCATAATTAATAACACAAAATGTAAACATGATCTCTGGCGTCATTTGCCACATTCGTTTCCTCTTCTGCTGCCTCGCCACTAGAGGGAGCCAAACATCAAGAGTGATTCCTTGAATGCTGCAGTTCCGTGTTTGTTGGACTCTCTTGCTTTTATCTCGAGGGTCTAAATGCTTTGATGTTCCAAAATTAAAGCAACACCGACATCACACTGATAGTTCACGAACATTTTAAAGCCGGCAAACAGCCTCATAACGGAAACGAGATCTGGGACCACTTATGAAATCTACATGTCGGTGAATTTCGTCACTGTGGTGTTCAAAGGTGTTGCTTTCAAAATGTGTGAAAACACATTGAACTCAGTCGGCCTTGTGCTTTCAGTCCATTAGTCATCTTGTGATAGAGTCCAAGAGTCTTTTGGTGTCTAAAGTGCAGAAGTGCTGCTCTTCACTCTCATTCTGCTTTCATTTCATCATCATGGATTTTTCTTTTCTGCAGCCTCAGAGGCTGTTGTGTCATCTGACTTAAGAAGATGGTTTAGAGGTTGTTTTTTTCCCCCGAGCTTATGTTATATTTCTTAATGGAAAAAAGAATGAAAATTCACACAAAACAGCTTTTGTTGATGTTTATTAATGGCATTTTAAGTTCGAATCTAAATACAAGTAAATATAAATACCGAGTATAAAACAAAATCCTTTGGTTCGTATCTTGATTGAAAAGGTAATTTGAATAAAATCTGGGACAATGTAAAAAAAACCTCGCTTTTCACGTCCTTCCTCTACTTGACGGTGAGCGTGGCGCTGCTCCTGGCTTTGCCCATGGTGAACTTCACCACGCCGCTCATGTCTGTGCTGGTGCTTTTGAGCTTGAGTTTGTAGGTGGTGCCCTGGTTTTCCAGGTGCACCAAAGGTCCCGGCTGGAGGTTCTCTCCGTTTAGACTCCAGACCGGAGGCTTGTTGATGGCGACAGACACTTGGCACTGGAAAGATGCTGCTTCAGGCTCCATGACCTCCAAGTCTTCAAGGTGTTTCACCACGACGAGGGCTTGAGCTGCGCAACGTACACAATATATGAACAGTTTAGCGGTATAATGATGGATGGCCCTGGACTCGAAGGTCTCTCCACTAGCTTACCTTCCACCATCAGTTTAGCTTTGGACGTGTGTTCCCCGACCTCCACGCTATAGGTACCCTCATCCTCGACAGCCACCTCCTGGATTACCAGCTTCAGCGAGCAGCCATCATCCAGGATCTCCACCCGGTCTGAAGGAACCACCTCCTCCCCATCCTTGTACCAGGTGGCGCAACAGCGAGCAGAAGAAACCGTGCATTCCAGGATGACTCGATGTTTCTCCAGAGCCGTCCGATCTCGCAGGGGCTTTACGATGGAAACGGGCATCTCTGCGACAGGGAGCAAATCCAATGAAGCGGACTGGACTCTGAAGGTCTTTTTTCTAGATGTCACATCTGACCTACCTTCTACCTCAAGGTACGCGATGGATTCAACATCCCGAGCTGCAAAGTGGATTTCCCCGGCGTCCTCGGCTTTGACGTTGCACATCAGGAGAAAATGTTTGGTCCCTGAAAGAGTCCCAGACATGTCAGAATCCATTATCTTCTCATTTTAACTGTGAAACGTTTCCAGGGATCAGAAGGTCAGATTCTGTCATGGTGCCTTGATGACTGATGAGGACTTGGAGCCGACTCGTCCTCTGACCTTCATTGCGGATCTTGACGGTGCTGGAGGGTCGGATCTTGTGGCCATCCTTGTACCACTCCCCAGCAACCTCCTCCAGGGAGAGCTCACACATGAAGACGGCGTTCTGGTCCTCCTGGATGTAAAGATCCTCCAGATCCTGCACGATCTCCAACTTGTGTTCTGTGATGTAAGTAAGAAAGAAACCAGCCTGTCGGTGGAGGTGAGGCAACTCCACCTAGATGTGTCCTATAACATTCTGGTGGAGACTTACCATAAACCTCCAGCATACAGGAAGTGTTAATTTCCCCTGTGTCACATGTGTAGGTGCCGGAGTCAGCTCGGGAACATTGCATCATCTGACAGAACCGCTTCCGTCCCATGGAGTAGATGCGGCAGTTCTTTCCTGGCTTCAGCTCCTTTCCATTCTGACTCAGAGAAGACGACGCAGGTATTTTTCATGAGTTTAAACTGTCTCCTAAGCCGAACGGACACTTGTGAGTGTGGAGCTGCTGTTGTTGGGGTTTTGTTACCTTAAACCACCTGACTTCGATGATTTGTCTGGAGAATTCACACTCGAGAGTGGCTGGAAAGTCTTCTTCAACGCGGACGTCGGACAGTGTTCTCAGGATGGACACTGGAGTCTCTGGAAGGTTTCAGAAATCCAAACAGTTCAGCTCGAGACCAGATTTGAAAGTAAGCAGCACCTCCACACATCCAGGACAGGATTTACCTCTGACAGTCAGCCGGGCGGTGGTGCGTACCCCTTCAGCTGAGAAGACAATACTGCCCGTGTCCTCCAGGGTGAGGTTGGACAGGGTGAGGCTGTGGACCCGCCCATTGGTGCTCACCCTCCACTGGTTGTTCGGCTTCACCCTGATGCCGTCTTTCTGCCAAATTCCCTCCACGTCCGTGTGAGAGAGCTCCACTTCAAAGGAGGCCGTCTCTCGTTCGAAGGTCTCCTGGTCAGTCAGGGCTTTACGGATGCAGATTTTACGGGCTGGAAGGGATGAGATGGGAAAAAAATAACGGCTGTGCTGCGAGTTAAAGGAGCTGCAAGGGCAACGAAAGGTGATTCAAATATAGACTCGGCTCACGTCGCATTACAGAAACACCTACAGGAGCTTCATGTCATCATGAGTGTCAGGACACTTGGCATGGCCGTGTTTCACACATGCAGGTCTAACTCTGCTATTCCTGGCCTGTGTTTGCAGCGTGACAAACACGCCTGATGTACTTCGGTTTCTAAGAACACAGGACAACGTGACGACCTACTGAATCCTCTCGGTTCTTCTGCCGTCGACAACCACGACTCTGAACGTTCTGCAAAATCTTTTTTGGGGCCTCTCGTCCCCCAAAATGGTGGTTTGGATCAGATCTTTTAGAGCTAGCAGTTTGTTTTGGTCAAATGCTCAGTTGGGTTGGATAGACTTTGACACGAATGACTTACGCTCTACGTTGAGTTTGACCTGTGTCCGGTCATGCAGAGTCTCACAGCGATAGGTTCCCCGGTCTGATATAGTCAGGTTGTGGATGGTCAGACGCCTCGTGCAGCCGTTCTGGGCCAGCGTGTGCCGGGGTCCAGGTTGGATGACCACCCCTTGCCTCATCCACTGGACCTCGCCTGTCTCAATGCTGATCTCTGTCTCTAAGGTCGCTTCGCCAAACTCTTCCGCCATGACGGCTTCAGTTTTCTTTGTGAACATCACCTGCGCCTCTGGAAAAGGTAAAAGAGGACACGGAAATTCAATCGAGCGGCAAAATTCCTTCAAATTCTAGTCGGGGACTGAAAAAACTTTGGACCCTGGTGATCGTAGATGTTTTCTTACCCTGAACTTTCAGGACGGCTTTGCTTATGTGTCCCTCTGCTTCGGCTGTAATCTTCGAGCAGTCCAACATCTGGCACTTCTTGATGACCATGGTGTGACACAGGCCATTCTGGGTCGCCTGGAAACGATCTCCTAGGGCAATGGGTTCATTGTCCATGAGCCAGACCAACTGGACATCATCAGGTGAAACGACACACTTGAATGTAGCATCTTCTCCTTCCAGCACGGTCGTGTTGTGGAGCTCTGTGAGGAATTCCACCACTCGAGGCACTTGAGGGACATGGAAAACATCATTAGCCTGCTAGCCCATGCTCTGCAAATCCCACCTGGCACACTTACACTCTACTCTAAGTCTCGCCACAGTCCGATCATCCTTAGACTCGCAGCTGTACTCCCCAGCATCCTCTCTGGTTAAGCGATGAACGGTCAAGCTCCGCTCTGCTCCATCCGCACGAATGGAGAACCTCCTGCTCGGCGCCACCTCCACCCCGTTTCTCAACCACTGAACATCTGCTTTTGGCTTGCACACCTCACAGCGAAGGGTCACCATACCATTAGCATGAGCAACTGTGTCTTGGAGTGGCCTCACAAACTTGATTCTCATTTCTGCAACGCAAATCCAAGCAGTTAGTTTCCATCCCAACGGAGGAGCGAATGGCAACATCGCACGAGAACAAAGAGGAATATTTCGACCTTTTACGAGCAAGCTGTAGTGGATCTGGTCTGTGTTGATATCGCAGACGTACTCCCCGGCATCAGAGCGCTTCAAGGGGTCGATGGTGAAGGTGCGCTTGTGGCCCTCCATTCGTGCCCGGAAACGTTCGTCTTCAGCAGGCGTCCAGGCTTTCAGCCAGCGCACAATTGCGCTTTCTTTGGACACATAACTCGTCAAGGTCACACTCTCTGCTTCGTAGCCCGTCACAACGATGTCGTCTTCTTTGTTCAGGAACGTAACTGGAGGCTCTTAGATGTAAAGAAATGCACCGAGGTCAGAACCGCTGTGTGTAAAACCTGGGAGATGTCGCTATGTCGTGATTAACCTTGAATTCTAACCACGCAGATCATCTTGTCATCGACGGCATCACACAGGTATTTGCCAGAATCTGAAGACTGGACGTTGGAGACGATGATTTTCCTCAGTGTGCCGTAGCTCTCGATGGAGGTTCGGGAGTCGCTGGTCAGCAGTCTGTCGTTGCAGTACCACCGCACAGGAGCGTTGAGGCGGGACACCTCGCAGGCCAGGATGAGGTCGTCTCCCGCCATCATGTCCTGGTATTCCAGATCGTTTGAGTTGCCCATGATGGTCACTGGAGGCTCTGATGCCCAGAGGACACAGAAGTCAGCCATAATCAGATGTTTACATGGATGCCGTCAAGCGAAAATACCTTCCACTGTAACATCAAAGCTGATGTTGTCGTCTCCAACATCCAGGAAGTATTTGCCCGAATCTTCCAGTCCTGCGTTGAGTATGACCAGCGAACGGAAGGCACCTTCTTCCTCTTCACAGTACCTTTCATCTCCCTCAACGGGGCTGTTGTTTTTGTACCACTTTACAGCAACATTAGCCTTGGAAAGCTCACATTCCAGCACAATGTCATCAGATTCCAGGAATCTGAGCTCTGTCTTGATCTCCGACTTCCTCAGGATCTTCGCTGGGGGCTCTGATGAAGCGAGAGGACCTCGTGAGGATCAAAACGCATCAAGCCACGGGAACCTTCTCCAGGGTTCTCACCTGTAACTGTGACGTGGAAATCAATCTTGTCGTCAATGACGTCACAGCTGTATTTTCCAGAGTCTTCGAGAGTTGGGGAATGGATGGTCAGACGATGGATGAACCCATCTGCTGCCATGGTAACATTACTGCTCTCCACAATTTCACTTCCATTCAGCCACCACTTGACTACAGCGTTTGGCCGGGACACCTCTGTCTCCAGGACGATCGGTTCGCCGGCATTACTCTCGAGTTTCTCAGGCATGTTTTGTGGACGAGAAAGCTTCACTGGTGGCTCTACGGTAAAAAATGAAGATGTGTTAAAAACGGAAAACAAAAGAGCCGCTACCCAACTGTTATTATCTTTGAACATTCTCACCTGTGACTGTAACCATGAAGGCCACAGAATCGTCTTCGGTGTCACACACATACTCTCCCGTGTCATCCACTGTGGTTTTCGGAATAATCAGTCGACGTTGAGCTCCATCTGCTTCCAGTTTCAAATTGGGACCCTCCTTTACCTCCAGACCATCTCTGAACCACCGGACAGGAGCCTCCACCTTGGACATCTCACAGCTGAGCTCCAGCCTCTCAGGAGCCAAATGTGTGAGCTCCAACTCGGACTCACTCGGAGAAATGATCCTGACTGGTGGGTCTGATGGAGGAGGAGGACACTTAAAGACACGGTTGTCACATTTTGATCATGAATCATGATTAAATTTTGATTTTACCCTTCACTGTGACCTGGAAAAAGACAGAATCTCCATCGGTTTCGCAAACGTACTCTCCTCCATCATTCACGGTGCCGGTTAGGATGCTCAGCCTCCTGTAGGGACCCTCAGATATCAGCTGGAGGTTGGGGCTCTCCTCCACCAGCTGGCCATCCTTGAACCACCGCACCTTCCCGCTGGAGCGGGACAGTTCACACTGTAGGTGGATGTCCTCTGAGATGTAACTCTCCATCACAACATCATCCTTGGGTTCCGCAATCATCACAGGAGGTTCTGTGTTTGAAGAAGCAACATATAATCCTTTGATCTGGTGTAGAACATCAGGTCGGAATGTTGTGTGTACCTCTGATGTTGACGCTGAACTCAATGCTGTTGTTTCCTGCCTGGCAGGTGTAGAAACCAGCATCTGAGGTATCTGCAGAGCGTATGATGAGTCTCCTCATGGTTCCGTCCGCCTGCAGAGTGACGTTCTCGCTGGGATGGATCTCACAACCATCCTTATACCTGTCACCACACACAATAGCAAAAAACATAACCGAGTCAAAGCATTGAGTGCGTAACCGAGAGAAGCTATGGTAATAACTGTGATTCCACGGTCTTCCAACGGTGTCTTACCATGCGACTTCAGCATCTTCTGCAGAGACATGACACAGCAACACGACTGGGTCCAGCTCCATGCTGCTCTTGTGCAGCTCCTCTTCCGGGACTGGACAAAACTCCACCGGTGGTCCTGAAAACAGCGGCGGACGGAGCAATATCAGACAACAGGAGCGCGAAGCACAGCAGCCTCAAAACGGCTTTAAAATGAGAACCATGAAGTCTGCTGTTAAGGAATAATGTTTGGAGTAAAGTCACGGCAAGTTCTGGGTAAGTCGATGGTAACAAAATTCACCTGCAACTTCCACATTGTATCTGATGACGTCTCCTGATGTCTCACACGTATAAACACCGGAGTGAGACGCCTCGGCTGACTGGATCACTATCCTCCTCATCCTCCCCTCTGATTGGATGTTCAGGTCATCGGTAATCAGGAGCTCTTTGCCGTCTTTAAACCAGGAGACCTGAGCGAAGGGGTGGGAGACTTCACAGTAGAGGACGATGGCGTCACCAGCTTCTACCCTCTTGTTGCCGTCTGTGTCCGACAGAGGACTGAACTTTACCTCCGCAGCTGCAGATAAATGAAACCAATTAATCCCCACATATTTGTTGTTTGAATCTAGGACCTGGAACTTTCCACCTACGTGTGACGTGGAGCAGGGCAGAGTCGCGGACTCCGTTGGCGATGAACGTGACCTCCGCTTTATCCTCGGTCACGTGAGTTTGATGGATCACCAGCGAGTGCTTGGTTTGGCACTGCTGTATTGAAAAACGCCCGCCGGGCTGCAGCTGAGCGCTGTTGAGAAACCAGGTTCCAGCCATGGTTGCAGACAGTTGGATGGAGAAGCGAGCGTCTTCTCCTTCGGCAACTTCACAGCCTTTGAGGCGGTTTTGAATCTTGGGCCCGGGTACTAAATGGAAATATTGGAATTAGAAGTGAAGATCCCAACAACAACAGCGTCTCCTGATCCGAAACATAGATTCCTCACCCAAATGGACAACTTTGGGAAACTCAACATGGCCGCTTCTTCCGTATTTGTTGATGCAACAGACTCTGAAACGGTAGTTGCCTTCGCACTGCACGCCGTCACCAGAGACCTCGGCAGACGTGGCCGTCTCTGAAGTGAAACACTTGAGCCATTCTTGGGAACCCACTTCCTGCATCTCCACGACAAAGATGGACCGGGTGGAGGCCGGACTGTTTGGAGCAGGGACCCAGGCGAGCAGGGCGCTGTTGGGTCGGTCCACGTCCATTGTGGCTTCTACTGGACAGATCGGCGGACAGTGCCTGGAGGCTAAAAGGAGGACCAAGAAAATATCCTTTTAATCCCAGAACCCAGTTGAGGATCACTGAACTTCCTGAACGCACCTCTGACTTTGAGACGCGATGAAGTCTTGGATCTTCCTGCTACAAACGTCACCACCCCCGAGTCTTGATGGGCCACGTTGACAAACACCAGGATGTGAGTTTTGCCAAATGATTTCAGGATCACCTGGTGCATCTCGCGCAGCTGCAGGCCGTCCTTGAACCATTGGATCTCCTCGTCGTCGTTTTCCACCTCCACACAGAACACGGCGTTCTCACCCTCCATGACCTCCAGCTTCCGTGGAAGTTTACGGACTATCGGCCCTGCAAGTTAGGGGGGAAAAGAGAGAATTGATGAACCTGAGGACCGGAAACAAGTGAAAACTGAGTTGAATTAGATGAAAATTTGGTCTTTCTCAAGCCACTAATGTAGAAGCCTGATCTTTGACCTACCTTTGACAGTCAGCTCCGCGATGCTCTTGGCTCCATCCGGAATTTCGCAGAGGTAAACCCCATCATCGTCGGCGGCGACGTCACGGATTGTCAGTCTTCTCTTGGTTCCTTTTTGCTCCATCCCGTATTTACTGCTGGGCATCAGCCTCTGGTCCTCCAGGTACCAGGCAGCTGGGACCGACTCGTCAGGTACGTCACACTCCAGCACAGCAACATCCCTCTCTCTCACCTCGACGTCTTTTAAGGGTCGCCGGAACCTCACAGCCGAGCCTGGAGAGATTCCAGGGACGAGAAGTTACACAAACAAATTAGGTGGAGATTTTATTGTAGCTTTTCCTACCTTTGACAGACAAGTGCACAGCGCTGAGTGTGTTTCCCAGAGCGTTTGATGCCGCGCAGACGTACAGTCCCGTGTCCTGTACTTTACAGTAGAGGACCTTCAGCGTGTAGTACCCTTCCCTGTCTTCAAATATCAGATGGCGCCTGCCAGCCTCCAGGGGAACTCCATCTTTCTTCCAAACGATCTCCGGTTTGGGTTTTCCAGTCACAAAACAGCGGAACTTGGCATGTTTCCCCTCTGCCACTGCAAACTTTTTAGCTTTGGAAATGTCGACAGGTGCTTCCTGGGCCACCTTGTGGCTCCTGTGCTTTGGCGATAAGCGGGTGGTACTTTGGCCACTGGAGGACATTTTACTGGCCCCCTGCTCTGGCACTGCTTCAACAAGCAGGACGGCCCCCGCCAAAGCCTCGCCGTGGCAGCTGGTGGCCCTGCAGGTGTAGACACCTTTGTCTGGCATGCGAGTCCTGTAGATCCTCAGCTGGAACCAGCCGCCATCTTGTTCGCTGACGCCGAAGTGGGCGCTCTCAAAGATGTCGTTGAGCTTTTTCCCATCTTTCTCCCACGTCACCTCCGGTAGGGGCGTCCCCCATAGTTTGCAGGAGAAGTAGGCGTCTTCTCCTCGATCCACACGCAGCGAGAGCGGCTTGATGAGGAATCGCGGTTTGTCATCGGACGATAGATCGTTTTCGTCCCTGCTCGGACTCAATCCGTTCTCTTCCCCGCGTGCACCATTTTGCATGGTGCTGTAGCCATTCACAGGTCCTTTGAGTTCTGCACGTTCTTTAACCAGCTGCGTTCCGTCGTTGACCTCTGGTTGCCTTCGTCCTCCCTCCCTCAGGGCCTCTCCTTCCACTTTGAGGGATGCTGCTGCGTATGTTTCACCGATGCTGTTCTTGGCCTTGCAGATGTACTGGCCGGCGTCCTGCGCGGTCACTCCTGCGATCGTCAGCAGGTAAGCTTTTCCATCCTCCGAGAGCACGTAGCGTCCTCCTGACACGATCTGGACGTTTTTACGCTCCCAGATCACGTCAGGACGAGGATCCCCATCAATGAGGCACCTCAAGGTGGCGTCTGAACCGCACTGCGCTAGCACAGGCCGCGGGTAGCCCAAAACACGAGGAGCTCCTCCAAAAATATCCATGATAGCGTCACTGGCTGCTCTTTGTTGAGGGGGGTCGCGTCAGTCTGAGCCTCTAATGTTTGACGAAACAGCTGAAGGAAGAAGAAATAGAAATCAGACTAACTGGAAACAGCTGAGCAGAACTTATCCAGGGAAAGGAGATGTTGCAAGTTTTTAAACCTAAATCCAAGCGAATTATCTATCTTTACTGTAATAAATAATAATTCTTGACCCTGCTTCTCTCCTATAGAACAGAAAAAAGAAAAAGCTGCTAACAAGTTGTTTTAAAAAATATTCTGATATTTAGTGTAATGAAATCCTATTAATCGTACATTAGATACAGTAAAACAATTTCTGAAATGTTAAAGTATAACCGTTAAACTTGTCTGACAGCCGATGTTGAAACTTACTGAGTTTATTTATAAAAACATCCAAAAAAAGCAGCCACAGATGGTGTGGCGCACTGATAGCATTAGCGTGTGTGTATGGACTTCATGTAGCTTCTCAGCTGTGCTCTTCCTTACAGGAGTTTTTTTTTTTTTAACCTTTGAATTGTCGTATTATTTGGAACTATTCACCAAATGTGTTTAGCACACTACCAGACACGAGCTTGTTCTTTGATGCCCTGTTTGTCCTGCTAAAAATCCGGTTCATATAGTTCTGCTTGGGGATTCTGTCAGACATTATCCTGGTTGATACAAGGAAAGTTTGGAACCAGATTAAGTCACAGACAAAGAGACTCTTACCACCTTTTCTGGCGTCTTCACAACATGCCTCTCTTCATTTTAGGCGCGAATAACTTTTAGCTCCTCGTTCTTTTGCTTCGGTTGTTCTGAGCGACTCTCTGGTGCCACAAAGACCCGATTATCAAATATTCTCTTCACTTAGGCGACAGATTCCACCTCCTGGTTTGCGCGACCGCCCTTTGGTTGCAGGTGACAGAGAGGAAATTGCCTGGGTTTGTATGTCAGCTCTGGGTCTGTTGGTGTCCCGCAGGGAGCTGAAACGTGGGGGGTGGGGCTGAGATGCCTCAGCAGCTGCCACCGCCGCCGTGAGCCGTCGCCTAAAAATAACGGAAGCTTGGATGACAGCAAGACAGATAAAGTTCAGCAGATGACGATGGAGCCAAGTCCAGGGTCTGCGATGGTTCAGATTAGCTGAAGTCGAAGCTCGGGAAGGTCAGGACACCCCAGCTGCTGGAGTGCCGTGACTCAGGCCCGCAGATACGGGGGAGGTTCCCCCCCAAACCCTAACCTGAGATCACATTCTGACTTTAAACTCATCCCGGGAACGTTGTCGTAGATGCTCGACCTTCAGCTCCGGTCACGTGTTTGATTCAGTCGCTCATGATTTTGAAATGACGGTACCTTTTAAGTGTTGTTCCTGGTTGACGACAAACGTTATAAATAATCTCTAATCTCAAACAGTCACTTAGAGGACTCGCTACAGTCGCGACCCCGCTGAAAGCATCTGACCTTCTGGGCTGAGCCGTCAGCTGTTGCGATGATCACACGTGAATTAAAGGTGGCGTGTCCTCGGCGCCTTTCAGCATCCTTACTTTTGCTCTCCGGCCAATAAAAACACTTTGGTAGCATTAGCTGTCGCGCTAACAGCCCTCTTGTATGAAGTTTTCCTGTTCTGCAGTTTCCTACAGATATAGTTCTACATATGAAATCTGAAGTTTAGTTTCTATGCCATTTTAAGCAGTCAAGCATAAATTATGATGCTGAATCAGAACAGAATGTTGATACTGAATCAGAATGTTGTTTTGGGGCGACTGGTGGACATTTTAGCACCCATAGAGGAGACAAACGCCACATTTATACAAATATTTTAGTTACTGAAGTGACTGAACATCATCACGCACTGTAAAAATCCCTTGTGTGTTTTATTTTTTATATTTAACAGGACGTTCTGACACCGACGTGTTTGCACAGTAACGGTCGTGGCTAGTTTTGACCACTGGGTGGAGCCAGAGAGTCATTTAAAAAATATCTCAGCGTCTCAGAAAACTGAATAAAAACTTTAGATCTCATCCATTCATTCATGAAGGTCCCACTGAGGATGAATGGATGGAGAACAATGCGTGTCAGCTGGCCTCTGATGTTTAAAGCACGCTCACTTCTTCTGAAGGCATGCTGGGAGAAACCACAAAGCATTCTGGGAAGAACAGAATAATACATATATATCTGTGAGAGCAGAGATCGTCCTCTATTCATGTTTATTACTATGATGATTGTAATTATATCATTTGCTTCTCCCATGAAAGATAATTTTGTATACTTGAAAACTAAAATTATTGTGTTTAGAATGCACTTTAGACTAAATCTTTTATAATCAGAGCCAATTTTATTTTTTAGGCTCAAACTCATTGGAATATTAAGTATAATTTAATGTCTGTGTGTACGTATCTGTGTATCTGAAGCACCTGAAGCCCTCATCAGTCTATTTTGGGTGTCAACTGGGACCAGTATTTTGCGTTCCACCGCGTAAAGGTGCTGCAGTCCAACCTTTAGCTCACCTCCACTCCGTGTTTGCTTTAATAACAAAACTCACGTGTTGCATCGGATAAACGCTGCGTTAGTTTTCTTGTTCAGAAAAGGACGGTTTGCTGATGAGGCTTCAGGCACACATGAGGTGCATTTCCAGTCCCGTGGACTGATTCCCCAGTGTGCTTGTCACACCGTTAAAACATGGCCAGGCTGCCTCAACATACGCGTAAATGTTCTATGTGGGGTAAAACAGAAAACCTGCCAGTCGGGCACTGGTTTGTTACCACTAGGTGGTCCAGTCCAGCCCACAGGAGGACTTGATTATGCAAGAAATCTGCAGACTTTCAGAAAGTTGAAAGCACGCTGCAGTCCTGTATTTGTCCACTTGGGGCGCTAACATGTAATGTCCTCGCGGGTTGCGTGAAGAACGCGGCGTCCTGAGGTGGAGCCGTCTTTGTCGGTTAAGGGTGAGAGTGATTTACACCCACCCTGACATTTGCACTCCGCAGAATCGCATAAGCTCCAGCGGCAGTTGCAGATGTGCCGCACGCAGGATCTGACATGCACGCGTGCGCGCCGGGAGGGACGCCGCTGCAGAGGCGAGCTGAGCCGTAAATACCATCACATCGCCGGGTCGCCGCTGGCAACCATCTGCTGCACGCAATGACCCTTTAACGCAGCTCATCGTTCCTTTCACACTCTCTCTTCCTGTCTCTGACGGAGACGCACCTAGTTTGGTACCATTTAGTCGCCATTGTTGGAGTTTTTTGGGGGTTTTTTTAAAGGGAGGTTTGTATAAATGTGAGAAGCCCCAGGGGCGGCGGGCCCTTAACTTTACACCCCCCGCACATCAGCGTGCTGCTCACACAGCTGCTCGTGATGAAGCCCATGTGGTTAGTTAGCCTTAATTAACTACTGACTCTAATTAGTGTCAGGTAGCATCTAACAAATGTGTGTGTGGGGGGGGGGGAGAAAGACTGCTCTTTGCAGTTTTAGCTCCTTCTGACGGAATGCACGCGAAAGCACACACCTGACCTTCAGGTTCACTAGAGGGCGCTGTGCATTATTCTGTGGGCTAAAACAAACTGCTCACGAGCTAAGAGTTCATGTCTGAACATCCCAAAGTGAATAAACGCCCATCAACAACACCACAGTGCCCAAATCCTTCACGTTCACCTTTAACTGACCCCGTTCTGCAGGACTGCCCCCTGGTGGTGGGAACAATACGACATTAAGTACAAGTTCAGTACGCTTAATCATAAACGTAAATGCATAACACTTAAAAACCAGGTGGTCAGGAGGTTCTCAAAGGAACGAAACCCAAAACCGAACACGTGATGTAGTTCAAAAGGAGCACAAACAGCTTGATTAAACTAGATAAACACACAAACTGGGATGCTCACACTTCTGTTCTGACCTCTAGAGGAAAACCGCCCACCGACAGGGGCAGTAAATGCCCCAACTGTCATGTTTTCGCTCTTCTAGGCGACAACAACAATAACAATGGGGCTGAATCCAATTATCCATCTTGGATCCTTTCATGCCTCCAGTTTTTTTGCAAAAACAAACAAATTTTTTAGTTCAGAGATGGCAGACAGAGGAATATAGCCCGGGGTGAGGTACGGATTTTGTCAGGATGCGAGACCTGGTGCTACCATGGCAACAGATGCACGAGCGTGCAGGCACGTGCAAACAAAACTGTCCTCAGCGTGAACCCAGACGGGGAAAATTTGTCACACGAACACCAAGATTGTGTTCGTTCTGGGGTAGACGGATCCAGTCCTGTGGGATCTTCTCAGAATTCAGAGGAGGAGGAAAAAGTTGCCGACGTCTTGCGACGTCCCGAATCGAGCGATGGCGTCCTCATCGAAGGGAAACACACAAACGCGCACAGTCACGCCATCAAAGCGTCCAGTTAGCAGAGAGGAGACAGAATAATCAGCAGCATCTCCGCTGGGAAATCCACCTTTTCTCTGTTCATCCATCGGACCGCGTCCGAGGAAAGAAGGAAACCCAGAACCTTTTCCTGCCTTTGTGACTGACGTGAGCAGACTCAAGCGCCCAGGCTCCAGTTAGCCGCTAGCACAGACATCAAATCAAGAAGTGATCCATCTGTCACATCATCAAAGAATGAATGGAGGAGAGGAGGAGTGGATCCTCAGGAAGGCTGAATGGAGGATTCTCACCGACCGAGCAGGCCATGACGCCACCGTGCACTGAGAGGCCATGTTTGGTTCAGCTACAGTTGTTCTCTTCTAACAAGTCTGACCCTGTAAACCTTCCAGCCAATCAGAGAGCTGATAAACGGACGCACTGTAAAGCTGCTGGCGGTTAAAAGAGAATATCAGACATTTTTCCCACAGGATTCCACGATGGAGCTGGGTGGTCTCACGCCACCTACGACTAAGATTTAAACCCACCTTCAGAACTAAGATGAAAAGCAACAATTACAGTAAATAAGATGAAAACAATAATTATGGAAAATAAGGAAATCCAACATGGAGCCATGAGAATGAGGTGAAAAACTAGCTTAAAGGTAACGTGACCGTTGTGTTATAGCCTCTATTTCTTTAGACTTTTTCTTAAAGTAGTACTTTTAGTCCTGATTGTGCTATAATTAAAGGCTTTGTCATGCCTTCACGCATGCTAATACTAGCGGTTAGCTCAAACTGGAATACATTGAAATGGAAAAAGACAGCGCCATCATCGGTTTGCCGCGCGTCAAAATGACGAGGCTGGGAAAAATGTTTGATGCTGCTGACGTCAGGTCTGCACGTGCAGGGAGCAGGAGCGAACAACGGCACGGTGAATAGTAGATCAGTGCCAGGTGGTACGTGTGTCCTGCGTTGAACTGGTGCTGATTCTGGGCATGAACCAGCACCGTGAATGAAAAGTTCCGTTACGTAAACTCAGCACACGTGATCCAGCAAAGCGAGCTAAAAACAAAACACTCATTCAACGACTCCTGAGTATGTTTGCGTGAGTGAATTTAACTCTGACTCCCAGATTACACGCAATGAAATGTCAGCTGCCTACACCATATGACATGCTGTGTGTGTGTGTGTGTGTGTGTGTGTGTGTGTGTGTGTGTGTGTGTGTGTGTGTGTGTGTGTGTGTGTGTGTGCGCGCGATGCGCTCATTCTGAAGACTGTGAAAGTCTGACAGGCAGACAAACAGATGGGAGGAGAGCTGACGAGACAGCGGGGAAGAGGCAGAATCGATACGAAATGTCACAAGACGTTTATCATCCTCCACCGATCCATGGATGCTGCATGAACGTCGATTATTCGGCCGGAAAATGCGGTCAAAAACACACTTCTTTGGTGCCTGGACGCATCCTGCAAATCCGCTTCTGATCAGATTGAATTGACTTTTCCAAAAAATGAGGCTTTTCTGAAACAGCTGACCAGCAACAGACTGTAATCCACAAATATATTCATGTTTTTTATTCCCAGAGGAGATTAAACAAACACGTCAGCAAACACGTGACTCCGGCAGTCTTATTCGGCTCAGGGAAAGCTGCATTCACAGGGGCAAACTCACAAAAATGCAAATTCAAAGAGTTCTCAGAAACCTCAGTTACACAAACAGATGACAGAAGACCCATAAAAATGATTAAAAAAAACAAAAACCAGTAAGCAGAAGCTAGCAAGAGTATTCCTAAGAGCTCTTTAACAGACTGAGACAAGAAAATCGCAACAAAAGAACCCTTGTCACAACCTTTACCAACATATCTGATTCATTATCTCATTACCTTATTTAAGTCTAAAAGGTGATGATCAAAGAGGTTTGATGTGATCCCGCTCACCGGACTAAACTGATCATATCGGGGTTTTAATCCTGCTGGATAAACAGCTGTAATCCATCAGCTGGACTCACGGGTTCGATCCTTCACTGACAAGCAAATATACCTGCACATCGTCAGGGTAGAGCAGAAAAGTCTTCTCAGATCAGTGCAGGAGCGGAACGAGTAGCTCAGACCGTAATGAAAACAACAGCGGTCCTCTGCCGGAGCCCTGTGGGACTCCATACCTGAAGATGGTGTGTTTCGTCTTGGAAACGGCCGTCGGCCACATAAACACCTGAGTTGAGGGGACAGCAGAAGCATAAACAGGTCAAGTAAGGACAAATGCTTAGAGTTCTGATCTTAACTGTGCTATATTTAAATCTGAGTATTAGATACTGTGTTTGAAAGCCTTCAGATGTGATTTAGTCACATTTAAAGTGAAATTTTCCCTCCTTTCTTCTTCATATTTCTTTCCAATGCTGAGAAAAATTGGTGTCAACACAATTGAAATAT
The DNA here is from genome assembly GCA_016586285.1 of Arothron firmamentum. Lineage (NCBI taxonomy): Eukaryota > Metazoa > Chordata > Actinopteri > Tetraodontiformes > Tetraodontidae > Arothron > Arothron firmamentum. Next base: position 1,908 of record BJFM01001867.1, on the reverse strand, counting down.
TGGTGTGCTGCTGTACGGCCTGTCTTGGGGGGGATGGGGCTCTGGTCTGTTGCCACGGAAACCATGTCAGGGGGTTAAATGGCAGGTGTCTGATTTGATTGTAAAAGTGCCGCGAATAATGGATTATGTCCGGGTCACGCAATGAAGAGAGAGAATAAGTAGAAAATGGAGACAGAGGAGAGAATATGGAGCAGCTAGGAGCAGGTTGTTTCTGCAGCAGGGAACCATGTTGTGGGGGGGTTCTGAGACCGTCCAACGGGCCCGTGAAGGAAGGCCATATCTCAAGTCTTCAGGGATGCATCTGCTGTTAAACCGGCCTCTCGAGCTTTCCGCCGCGAACCCTTTCCGGTTTTACGAGTGTGAGCAACAAGCATGTTTTTCCTGTGGAAATGGCCCCTGAGGCTGGGTTTTGATGGGAGGAGAACAGCGATGGAGCTGCATCAGGAGCCCGACCAGAAGCTATTTTTTTAATATTTAAACTGTGACGTCAGCTGGACCACGAGGTCACCATCGGTGCCAGCCTTCATCCTGCAGCATGAACTCCTTCTTATGTAACAGGCGCTAATCTCTGGACCGAACTGGTACTTCCTGCACCGCGGGGCCGGATGCTCTGGACATTTTAAGTTAAGTTAGCCTCGGACACAGTTCCTCCGGCTGCTTCCCTCGCTGTCTGAGTGCTGACAGGATGAAGAGCGGCGACGTTTTTGGGCACTTTAATCTAACGACTGGCAGAGACTCTGTGTCCCGACAGTTCGGAGCAAATGTTCTCGTCTCCGGGGACAAACTGACCTGGAGATAAAATGTGACTGTCTGAACCCACAGCCGGGTCGGCCAGGACGTTCCAGCAGACCAGCTCCTCTGCGAGGGGACGGAGACGAGCCAGAGACCAGTTGGGCTTTAGGTGTTCTTCTCCCCTCTTCTGCAGACAGAATTGCTCTTTTTCCTGTCCATCAGCCCACTGCGACTGTCCCTGATGCAGCTGTAATAAAATCATGGCGGTGTCTTAGGTGTGTGTTATCACAACGGCAGGGATGCTGTTGCTTGTATATATTTTGTAGATTCGGTCTAATCCTCTATATGCCTCACGGTTAAGCTGAGAGCAGCACATCTGGTTATCAGTCCACACATCTGGACGTTGCCGTGAAGCAATAAAGCTGAGGAGAAGTCATCACTGCCGGAGATTTGGGGGTATTACGACTAAATTTAAACGTTCTGCATTAACGAGGCATCGGGATCTGCCTCCGATCCAACTTTAAAGTGTGTCGGACTGGTTAAACTGGAAAAGATGGCGCCCTGCAGGGGTTTGACAAGATGTTCTGTCTGCAAACATGAGCAGTATTTCAAAAAAGAAACAGTGTTTGTTCTGGAGAATTACTCAAGTCTGATCTTAATTCTGAGCCTGTAGCTACGCTGATCCGGCTGATCGGCGTCAGTCCTTCACCTGAGCTCGCAAACCACCTGTTGCTGCGTCATGAATGAGGGGTGGGGATTGGAGTCTGATTTCGGCTAAATTGGTCTTAAAACATAAAATTAAAAGCAAAAAAAGGCTGGAGGCGCTGGAGGACTGTGGCTGATTGGGGATGGGACCAGTGGGAGGTGGTGTTGGCCCGGACAGACGGGAATCTGGCCTCTGTCTGCACGTGGAGGAACAGCCGCACTGGCAAACTCCTCTCAGTGCTGCTGGGAATGTAAATATTGGTGATGACGCCTATGTGTGTGCGTGTGTGTGTGTGTGGGTGGGTGGGTGTGTGTGTGTGGGTGTGGGTGTGTTTGGGGGGAGGGTTGTAGAGTTGATGAATTTGAACACGGTTTTCAGAAAACCAAAGTTAAAACAACTTTTTGTGGTCTTTCTTTCACGTGTCCTGCTGTGTCAACACCCCACCTTCTTTATTTGTGTGTGTGTGTGTG
>BJFM01001865.1:72559-121322 GCA_016586285.1 Arothron firmamentum | reverse complement strand
GCTCCTGAGCTAGCGGTCCGCCATTACCCATAATGCTAGCCGTTACTTCGTGCGTGTTAGCGTTAGCGCTTAGCATGCGCAAAATGTTTGCTCACCGATTTCTTAATTTCTTGGTGAGGGAGACGTAGGCTCTAAGCTGCTGCTAAACTCGCACAGGTCCAGGCTCCACCGGGCTCTCCTCGGTCAGGTTTGAAGCCGTTTCAACAACTTTTCTGGTGTTTTCTTCAGGCTCAGCGCCGTCATCCACACGACAGCCACCGGCGGTCTCTCCTTCCAGCAGCCGAAGAGGCTCGTGAACTCTGAACTCTGTTCTCAACCAGGTGACCACACCTGCTGCCTCCCGATTGGCTGAGAGCTCGTTAACCATCCGCCTCCTTCAAAATAAAATTTCAATTATTTATTTCATCGCAGTTTCGTTGATTTTACAACAAATGCCAATTTTAGATATTAAATAATGGTTTTCGTGAGTTCACATACACAGAAAATTTATAGAATTTACATACATCTAATCAAGATGTCTTGGGTTTGGACATGCATTTACATCCATTTTTAGTTTTATTCTCATTCCTGTTTTTACTTGTGTTTTATTATATTACCCGTGTCTCTGTCTATACTTTTATTCTTGTGAAATCACTTTGTGACTACTGTCTGAGAAAGGTGCTATACAAATAAAAAAAATTTACTTACTTACTTGGAGTTTCAGAAAAATTCAGGAGAATCCTCCGAAAACATGCCATTCCAGTACAGTTCAAACCCTCCAACACACTCAGGGAAAAAAAAAAACTGGTTCACCCAAGACACAAAGCAATGTTGTCTATGCTGTACAGTGCCAGGAGGAATGCAAAGATTTGTACATTTGTACATTGTACATTGAATTATTTAGCTTACCTTGGACAGGTGTAACATTATGTGATGAAGCAGCAGGTGTCTGCTGTGACTGAGCCACTGGAGCCGGAAGACTTCTGCTCAGAGCTTCCTCAATCAAATTCACTGCTTCTCTCAAGTGTTGTTTAATACAGCATCCAAAACAACGTAGCGGTGAATGTCAGAATGTGTTCACAAGCTCTGCATCAATCCATTAGCTGGAATTAATTTGCCTTGACTTGATGTGCAGGGTAACCAATCAGGTGTTAGGATGCACCCACTGACTTTGATGGGCGAGGTTGACAGTTAAAATAAATTCACGATCCACTGCAACACAAGGACCATGAAATCATTAATTAAATAGTGAAATAATAATATGGGGTTTTTTTCCACCTAAAATGAATTGGTATTTTAATGAATTAATTACACATTTAATAATGCATTTTTTTAAATTTCATTCCAATTTTAATTAATTAGTGACATTTTTAATGAATTATTTAATGATGTATTTAATTTTGGCACTTTCAGTACTCCATAGCTTGGAGTTCTATGAAAGGATCACTGCAAACCATAGCTTCCTGAAAAAGATCCACTCCAGCATGAAATAAGGATCAGAAAGATAACTTCAGAACATGCATTATGCACTTTGTGCACTACATGTTAATGTTCAAAACAGTTTAATGTTGAAATGCACAACACTGGTGGCCTCTCTCAATTTTGCTTGCTTGTGGTTTTCATTATCTTGGAAAGTGCTTTTCTCTGCCAAACTGTTTTAAGGTCTTTCCCAGCAGTGCCTGGGTAGCTCGGTTAAGAAGCCAGCCATCTCAGAGCTAGAAAGGAAGTCACATTTGAGCTAAATTCATAAAAATATGAATGCAATGTCAGGAACTACTTAAAATTACACAAAGCGTATATGCCCCCCACCCCTAGTGGCCAGAATACATTTGTAAAACTGCATTGTTTTGTACTGTCCAGTATTTTGACAGAGGAATAATGATGCAACAGTAGATGGAAGAAAGAGACATCTTTTTAAAAAAAACAACAAAGTTTTATTTTTGCTGTAATTAGATTTCTGCACAATGCCTCACAGGAAACAAAACCTTTGCTTTGCATCTTTTGCTACATCCTTTTTTGTGCCTGATCATTATTTACATTTCAAAAAAAGCTTTCAAGAAGGGAGGTGTGTTTTTATGGCAGCGTGTGTGTGTGTGTGTGTGTGTGTGTGTGTTTAGTGGTGGTGAAGATTATATTTTCTATGTTCTGGAATATGCAGCTGTAACTTACAGGTGAGAGACTCTAACTTTGAATTTGGTATTTTCCTGCTGGTTTAACCCTAACCCGAAGCCATGTTTTAAAAAAAAAAAAAAGCAGCTTGACTTTTTGCCCCTTTCCCAACATGTCCCTCTGCCCTCAAGGTTTCCACTCAAATCACTGTTCTCTGAGAGAACGCTGTAGTATTAAAGGTAGATTGTGTTACACCCGGAATGTGGATTACACCAGTAACAGCAGATAAATCACGATCTAATTTGGTTAGTTTTTGGGGTTTTTTTTTGCTTCAACAGCAAACCTATATTGTCTTCATCCACATTCAGAAGCTTCTATGCTGCTACCTTTCGACTGGCAAGGGCGCTAACAGTAGTCAGGAGGGTTTTTCCTTTAAAATAAGGCAAACACGTCAATCTTTTTTTAAAAAACTGTTTCCTGGTGCTTCCTTTCCATGCGCATCAGTCCGTGCCATTGGTGTACTGGGAAAGCTTATTCTCCAAGTCACAGATTCTTTTCTCCTGAGACAAAACAGTGGCCTTCAGATTCTGAATTTCCTCCAGCAGCCTCTCCAGCAACTGAGGCTGCATGTGAGAAGAGTGCAGAGAAAAGGGAGGAAAGAGTGGAAAAAAGACAGTGACAGGCATGAGGATAAGGACGGAAAATGGGTGAAAGGCGGCGAGCAACTGGAAAAACAGAAAGTAAAGTGAAAAAAGGGAGCTTTCCAGGAGACAGAGGAGGAACAAAAGGAAGTGCACAGAAATGATGCCGGGCGCAACAGAATGACAACACACGTGGATGCAGCTGCTTACCGGCAGGCTGCTGGTCTCCAACGTGGACATGCTGCGCCGCGTGGCGGGCCTGGAGTCCAGCACATTCTTCCTTGCTGCTTTAAAGTCTCGACTCTTGGGTGGCACGTAGCCGTCCCTCAGGGACACCAGAATCGGGTCTTCGTTGCGGCCGTCCAGCCACTCTTCGGGTTCCATGGCAGGCTCCGGCCCTGCTGTGTCCGGGTACAGGTCATCCTGGAAGAGGTCCGACTGCGGGGGGCAGGAGAGAGTAATGACAACAGCCTTCACCGGAGATCAAACGTGCCTGGTTAGACTTACTTTTCTGGGCACCGTCATGGTGATGGGCTCACACTTTTTGTCAAGTAGCTTAAATAACCTTAAAAAAATTAAGAAGAAGGTGTCATTACCAGGAATCGTTTTTGAAGCCCCTAAATCAGACGACAGGCTCTACTGTGGCGAATCCATCCACAGCATCTCACCTCGCGATCTCACATTTACTGACATCCACCCCTCTCTTGGGCATGAAGCCCATCCCCCTCTGGGGCTCCTTGCTGCTGAAGGTGTTGAGGTAGTGGACGTACGGAGGCTCTTCTGTTATCTCAAAGTACCTGATGCTGCTGTCCCCCTACACACACACACACACAGAAACACGCATGTTGTTGAATATGTCTGCACACTAATGAGCCAAAGTGACGCTCCGTACCTTTCCGCAGAGGTAAACCATGTTTGCGTCCGCGTCGTAGTACGGCAGGAGCACTCCGTTGCTCGTGTCGAGCTCCAGCAGTGCGATGGGCTCCTCGAAGTTTGTCTGCAGAGAGTTTAGGACATGATAATCTGATTCTCCTGCAGGCAGGAAAACAGACGGTGCTAAAGGTGGGTGGTTTGATACCGGGTCCCAGAGTCCGAGCTCTCTCTGGCTCATCCTGGTGAATCCTGTGGTGAATATGTTTCCATCCCTGGTGAAGATGGCCCTCATCGGCCGGATCCCGTCATGTGGAGCCAGGCGTTCCTGCGCGGAGTGACAATAGGATCTGATTATATGTTGCTAACATTGGTAAAAAACAGTCCATGTTTCCCTTTAAACGCACCGCCACCACCTCCCTCTTACGGGGATCGCACACACGCAGACGGCGGTCCTTGCAGGTGGTGCAGAACAGGCTGCCGTTTCGGTTCCAGCTGATGCTGTAGATGAGGTCCGGGTGGTCATCCATGGAGATGAGGGGCTCGCCTGTCCCCACATTCCAGATTATGATCAGATTATCACTGCCTGGAGGGAAAGATGGACATGTGAGTGTAGCCATCCTCCTGCCGGCTGTCATGTCTGAACCAATGGCGATCTACCCGCAGTGAGAAGGATGTTGCGTGCGGTGGGGTGCCAGGTCACGATGCCCACGCGCTTGGAGTGTCCTTCCAGGACCACGATGGGATCCGAGATGGGGCGGGTCAGCGTGTGATCTGGAATCTGCCACACCTGAAAAACACGATGAAGGGATCTTAGCACAGGGATCCGCTTCAAGCTAAGAAATGTGCATTAAAAGTTTACCCACAATCCTCTGCTGCATGCAGTCGGATGATATTTCCCATACGAGGACTGAGCATCACAGTATTTCCACCTCCGCCAAACCCCCGCACAGCCACATCTTTTATTTTACCATTAGCATTGACACCGCCGCCCTGAGTTATGCTGCAGCTTAGTCATCTTAAGTGAGTCATAAATTCTCTGGCTGTTGTTATGGACCCACGTATCCACTTCAGAGGGTGACAAACCGTCAGTAGGCTGTTTACGGAACCTGTTCAAAAGTCACTAATGACGCACTGGATGGGATTTATGTTTTAACACCGAAACTTCCGATGATTCATTCAATAACACCTAACAAATATGTTTATAAAAGCTGAGTAGGCGTCTGTCAGGTCAAGTAGTTCACTTTTTCTTTGTAAACATTAACTAAACCTAAAATGCATGTCTGATCTTCTAAACCATTCAGCCATTTTCCCCTCAATATCTTGAAAAACTTTTCCCAGCCAGATTTCGAGGCCCGAGTCTGAAATCTGAATGCAAATACTGGTTTTGGCCACATTTTCTCCAATTTTTAGTAACTGAATGTATTTTTAAAAAGTAAAACATGAACTAGAAAAGGATTTAAATCATTCTGAAGGGGCACAAAATGATAACGCTTCAACAAAGAACCAGTACTCGGAGAATCTGTTGTTTTCATCTCATCATGCACACACATAGCGCTGACATTTCTGTCCCATAATGCAACACTGTCAGACCAGGACAGCTGCTAAAGAACACACACTCGCACACACAACGTTCCTCCGGCTGCCCAGCAACTGCTGCTGTTGCAGAAACAACCGTGCAATTTTACGGTTTGGAGGCACAAGCGACAACTGATGCATGCCGAGTCAGCAGACGTGTTGTCATCACACAAACAAAACATTCTAGGACTCCTTAGGCCAAGATTCTGCACTTACTACACACACACACACACACGTGTTTCAGCACACGTGTTTTTAGCTCTGCTTTTCAGGCTCTACGCTGACCCCTCGTGGCCAAATTGAGGAACGAGTCCAAATATGGCGACCAGGTCAGATTGGATCCATTTTTGCAGCTGCGCAACGACAATCCCATGTTTCACCAAAAACCTCTGCTGTCAGGGTTAAATAACCTGGTAGAAGTCAATGAAAGAGATGAAAAAATAGATGTGCTGCTGGACAGGAAACACCTTTTAACCTCATCTAAACCAAACTGCAATTCACTTGTTAATCCATCCCTGTTATTTATTAGTATTATAGCCGAATTAAAATCATCAACGGGTCATGGTCCTCCAACAGCAAGAGAGAACTGCCACATACAGAACCACACAGTGGAATTAGCAACTATGACAACAGCAAAACATGGCTGACAACATAACAGTGAAGAGGTGAGGGGACACGTGGGGTTGGACAGTTGAGACATGGAGACACACAGAAGGTTTATCTGACTCGCTTCACTTATATTCGTCTGAGTCACCAAATCAAAAACACACACACACACACAAACACACACACACACACACACAAACACACACACACACACACACACACACACACACACACACACACAATCATTACCATGGCAGTGCAGTCCTCCGAACCGCTGGCCAGCACGTTGTCGTCGTGGGGGCACCAGTCGATGTCCAGGACCGGTCCAGAGTGACCGATCACCATGGGGTAGTTCTTGTCCACGCGACCAGTCTTGATTCAGTTTGGACACAAGAGAAATCCGTTAAAAGCAGAATGATGACAGCCCAGAGGTCACGGAAAATGAAGAAGCATAAAAACACATGCAAACTGATCCCGTTTCCTAATAGAAACATTTATTATAATTATATATACCTATTATAATTATTTACAGAAAAAAATGATATACTTAAAGGAATTAAATCACACACACACACACACACACACACACACACACACACACACACACACACACACACACACACACACACACACGCACACACACAGGAGATGTGTATTTATAGCTGGCTGATGAGGTGTTGATAGGGGTGTTTTTCTTGTGGTCACTCGGGGGGGAGACAACATGTTGCCGTTGCTGTGTATTAATAGCAGGACCGTTCACCAATATGATCACATCTATTCCCCCGTGCACAACTACGTGCCTTCGATCACCATGTTGATAAATCTCAGCAGACATAAGCTTAACGCAAAAATTTAGTTTGACTTGTTTTGGCTCTTTCTCCAGTCTTGACTGGGATTGTTGTTGTCGTTGTCGTTGTTGTTGTTGGTTGCTACCTACCTAGTTTAATATTGTTCCCTTTGGAACGCCACATAGCAACACGGCCCCACGGCTCATGGAAATATTTTATCAGGGTTCAGGTGTGATTTTCACATCGTTTTTACTGATATCTATTGTTTATCCTACATGTTTATATTTTAATGCAACGTTCTTACAGGTATTGGGGGGGGGGGGGGGATATGTTTTAATACTGTTTTAATGCTTCTTGTTTGTACAGTCTGTTTTCTGGATGTTTTTAAAATATCTAGTCACAAATGTTCAGGGAAAAATGTCCCCAGTTTGAGGCTCCAGGCGTTCTTTTCTTCAGCCTCCTAATGATGTCATGCAGCAATGATCCTTTTTATAGCCACTTATAGCTTCACATATCACATCGATCACATTACGGAGAGAAGAAAGTGGAATAATCCTGGCTCAATAATGTCTGACTGATGTCTCTAAACTTCTTTCCTGCCTTTCTCTTTATTTTGTGCTTTTATGGACAATGCCGAAATGAGGATTCCAGGTTTCAGCCTCTAAATTGGCCATTTTTTTCAGATTTCATCAGGTTTTGTTCGCAGTTTTGGAATATTCAGCCTGACATTGACGGCGAGGATGAATCTGCGTTTTTGCAACCTGAGCTTTGACCTCACTGACCTTAGAGATGGGAAGGACCAAGAAAGATCCTCCTCCGCTGGATTCAACGATGACCGCCAGGAACTTTGGGTTGATGGCACAGAAGGAGCTGTCCCACGTCACCTTGGAAACGCGGATGTCATCGTAGGCCTGCTCGGCCTTGACCGTCTGGCCGAAGACGTGGCGAAACTTGCTCTGCCGCACAATGCTGCGACTCATGGCTGCGGGAAAGAAGGAGGAGTTATCGTAGCATAGCCTCCTGCAGCATTTATCAACAGCTGTGTTATGTTCGTTTTCTGTTTTTTGGAACTTTGTTGACTGACCGATTCAGGGTTCTACTGTCCCTCCAGGCAGCAGTCCGGGTCGATCACGACCCGGTGAAACACAGGACTTGATAACGGGGGAGGCCACCAGGGAAGATATTAATAGCCGATTGTTGCACCCAGCAGCCAAACATCAAAGACGAGGTGTCGAGATGGACGGCTGGTGGAAAACATCAGCCGTGCTGCCAGAGCGACGTGCATCAGCCAGTTTAACCGAAGCTGAGGTAGAACAACGTGAAGTTTCGCACTCATTCTGGAACTTTATCATATTTCTTCTCCATTATCCCACTTTTTTAAAATAAAAGACCATCAGACGCGTGACAATAAAGATGGTGATGTTTGTCTCCAGCTCACAAGTCGTGAGGCAGAGGCGTCCGTGACTCAGCCGAGGGGATAGAAGCTACCACGTCTTTCTTGGAAGCTCGCTGTAATCGAGAGATTTGCATTCTGACCATGGTGGGCTGGCTACGGGCCGCAGACGTGTTGAAGCGCGTTTCTCTCACTGCTGGATGCAATGAAAGTCTACAGGAGCGTGTTTAACACGAGTAAAGTCACAGAAAACCCAGAAAAACAACAAGATGACATGGGTGAAGATCAAAAATCAAATCCTGATAAAAGAACTTGTTTGGCTTATTTTTATTCCTCTGCTTTGACCTACGGAAAAGGCTGGTTCCTCTCGTGTTTGGGGTCCCAGGAAGGAGCTGTGACCCCAGATTTGATTCAACTTCATTTATTTTTTGAGGAATTAACAACGAAAAGACTTTCCCATCGTTTCCTAGTCCCTTGCACTTGATCTGCAAGTGCAAATGACTGTGCCTCCCAGGCTGAAAATGTGCGGCCTGCTTCTTTAAGTCCGCCTCAGGTTAATGAGATCGCCTTGCAAGAGTCGCGGTAGACAGAATGACACTGCCACGCACTTCCCTAATATAGACATGACAAACTGCACAGGCCCACCCGGTGCCAGCCGCTCCTCCCACCCTGAACCTAAAAAGTCCCCGAATGGAGGCAACCAACTCCGTGGCGCTGTGATCATGGATTTAATCAAATGCGCACAGTTCCCGAAAAACGCGCGTTAACGCAGGACTTGCGGAGAAGATGATTAAAAACGCACGGTCTGTATGTTAAAATCTGGAACAGCTGCCAGCAGAGTGGCGCACATTAGCAACAGGCTTTTTTTCCCCCTGGGGTGCCCAAAGGTGGGGACGCGCTCAGCCCTCTCCAGCAGTGCAGCGAAGCCGCTGACGCACCGCTCACCTCACTGCCGCACCGACGCTGAACTACTGTTCGCACTCACCTCAGGTTTTAGGGGAGACCCCTCTACCCGGGACAAACTTCACGCTTTCTGCTGTGGCCTGAAGCTCCTGGTGCAGCGGCGCGGAGTCCGTTTGACGCTGTTCCCTGCGCTCCGGCTTCCTGGAGTCGGCCCGGACTTGCTGAGGAGACGCGCTGGACAGCTGCGTGACGCGCCAGGACAGGGACAGAGGGAGTGGAGAGAGCCGGGGGTGGGGGGCACAGGAGTGGAGGACGGGCTGGGAAGGGGGGCTGTTGGGCTGGGGGTGCGCATCTATTTTGGAACAGGCTCGGTCAGTGCTCGGAAACGTGAGGCGCGCCGGTCGCAGTGCGGGACAGGCGCGCCCCCGCCGTCAGTGTCACGACTGCATCCTCTAAATAAAAGAAATGTGATTCTTTAAAAAAATAAAATAAAATCGTAGAATAACAAATTACACATGTGGCACACATGTGGTCTGATGGTGCGTTCAAGCTCCAAAGATTTCTGGTGACATGACCGCAGCACCTGTGGGGCGACTCGCTGGATTTCCTCCGTTATTCCGCACCCCAAACACATCACACTTGATAGATTGGAAAACTGTGCAGCAATTAATGACTTGATAAATTACATAAAATGGGACATAATTCATTATATGTGCGACATTAAATTGACCGATCATATCGTGATTTACCTAAACTGGCATTTTGACACTCACGACTGCTGTGTGATCCAGGCTCCCCTGGAGCTCCTGCAGGACCTCTGCTGTTCGGGCTGAAAGAGCCACAGAATTCAGGATCTAATCCATAAAACCAATATAAATAAATGAAACAAATAAAAATGCTTGATTAAACCATGACAGCAAAATAAATTCAATAACGTAAATAGGATGTCTGAGCAGAACTCTGGATTTTCATCATTTAATGGTCACATTTGACGGATATCATATAAAAGTGTATGTACAATGATGGTTTAAAATAAAAGGAAAAAAAAAAACTTTCCACAACACACAGACACACACTCATCAGCTGCTGCTACCTAAACACGCTTCCCAACATCAGCAAACATATATAAAAAAATGTTTTTTCTTAAAATAAAAAAGGGAGTAAAGTGCATGTACGACAGACCTCCTGGTACAGACATTTCCGAAAGACTGCAGAGAAGATTAACTTGCCTGTCACAGGCACACTCCAAAATACAAAGATATAACGATCAGTGTGAAGAAAACAAAGAAAGAGAGGAAGAGTCACCCCCACCGGAAAAAGTTGTGCTTGGTGTTCACACTCACAGACAACAACCAAATATAAAAACATGTAGAGCTCCTAAAATATCAACGCTCAAGATGCAGACTCTTACATCCCAAAGAGAAAAACAAAAGAAAAAACTATTTATTAACAACGCGCCCTACAACTCCCAGTTCCCCCATTCGACCCATCCCAGTCTCCAAAACAGTAACACATATACAAACACATCGAGTGGCATCGGACCTGCGGGACGCCACCAGAGAGATGAGCCCACTTACTTTTATTGAGGAGGAAATCAGTTTTTTTTATTCCCGAGGAATCCAAAATGTGTGCAGGTCAGGCTGAGGTACAGTAGATCGACAAAAAAACAACAACAAAAGAACCAACACACAAGGATACCTCTTCTCTTTAAGTGACCAGCTCTGGACGCTAATCTGTGGGGTTTGTGCTTCAACCTGAGCCGATCTTTAAAATCTACACGTCTCACATCCTCGCGGTTCTCTGCCGGTACCCAGACGATTCTAGCAAACGTATTCAAGTTTTAGCTCGATGTCAATAAATGAACCGGCTCCGACGGTTTGTCAGCCTGTACCCGAAACAAGTCGACAACTGAAGAGGCTACATTCTCTCAAACATGATGACAAAAATCCAGTAGATGCAGAAACCAGCGATCATGTCGGAGTATCTGCAGGTTTGGGCATAATGGTTCACGTGTAGATGATTGTTTTTGCAGCGTTTCTTCCAGTGGTTGACGCTCACAGTCTCCTCGGTCCAGCCCCTGGAAGAAGGGCCCACACCTGGGCAGGAACTGTACTTGACGTCTCCTTTAAGGCAAGAGGCATTGCTTTGTTTAGCTGAACAGAGCAAACACATGCATTCATTACTGTTCCTCACAGGCGCGTCGTCTCTCACGCACGCACACACGCGCGCACACACACACACACACACACGCAGCGAGGGCTACATGGTATGGTAAAAGGTGCTAGCAGTTCTTTTCTTTAGCCGCCTCAGTGGGTGAGTCCTGCCGTATTGTTGCCGGGTGATCTTAAGCGTCGCTCCAGGAACGTGCACAGAGTTCTGGTGAAAGTCCAGAGGTTGCGCCCCCTGCAGGCTCTGACCTGACAGGGGACTTTGTGGCGCTTGTGAGGTCAGTTCAGCTTCGGAGTTGCACTCGGCTCCACTCGCGACGACGTTTGGCAGCTGGCTCTCTGAGGGGGGAGAATTCTGGACCCGTTTCTTCTTGGACTCGTCACTGAGTGCGTGGACCGCAGGTTCTGCTGAGGATGGACTTGTAGACGAGTGGCTCAGCTCCCACTCGCTGAAGTCGTTGGCGAGAAGCTCCAGACAGCCGAGTTTGGCCAGAGAGGCCGAGCGCTTCATGAGAGAAGGAGGCGTCAGACCCGCCTGGCGGATCCTGGCCTCCACCTCGCTGACCCTCTTCTGGATACCGCCACCTCTTTTTCGAGCGATCCTAGCATCGAAGCCGAAGCCCTGGTCTGCACGTTGGGCCTTGAAGGCGCCGCCCACTCTCACCTGCTGCAGGAAGGCACCCAGCTCACACAGCGTCTCCCAGGTCTCCCTCATGATGACATCACCGTGGGGTCCCTCTGAGAAGCAATCCCAGTCGGCATTCGACTCATGCTCGGTCACGCCTTCCAAACACAGGAAGTTGACGGACGCGAATGGAGAGTGCGTGGAGGAGTGGTACAGAGAGGTAGAGAGCAGTCTGTTATCAGCAGGCTGGAGTTTGTGTGATGTGCTTTTGTTTTGACCTCCTTGTGCGTTCAACTGACCCACATCGCCACTCTCGTCTTTGATAACCCCAACATTCCTGTTGTCCTCCTCCTGCACGCTGCCAACTACAGACACATGCAAGCACACTGATGCCTCCTGGGTACTGGGCACCGCTGCCAGGTGGACGCTGTTTGGACGCTGCAGGGAGCAGCTGGAGCCACCAGAGAGGGACGGTGGAGACGAGGTGAGAGCTGGCGCCTCCTGCTTCATTTTTTGTTCCAGCTGTCGCGTGGCACGCCTCACGGAGCCTCTAGTCCAGTTGCTGTAGAATCCAGCAGCTGCTGCCTCCTCTTCCTCCTCCTCCGCTGCAGTTTTGCCCTCCTCTTTAGTACTCCCAACTTTCTTCGGTGAAAAACCATCTTGTTCCTGTACAGTTTCCTGTTCATGAACACCCTGAGGCACTGGCTGGCTGGAAGAGCAAAGAGGCAATGGCTCTGTGTCCACAGTAGACCTCAGTCCTGTCATCTGCACAGTTTGGGCAGTTTGTTCCTATAAAGAAAAAATACAGAGTAAAAACGATTAATCTTTGCACCACTAGGGGTCAGCCTTGGAGTTTTAGGCATGATCCAAAACAATTTTAAATATCATTCAAACATTTATTTTTAGGACCTTTAATGTACTATATGAGAGTATGTTTGCAGATTAATATATTACAAACAGTTAAAACTCTTCTCAGGGGATGATAAAAGAGGTACGCTTTACCTTTCTTTTCTCTCCCTCCTTCCCTTCAATGATGAAGACCTCCTGCACCACTGGTGGCTGCTCCCTGCCACAGCTCTTCTGCTGGCAGCCTTTACCATCCTGACTCATTCCCTTGAACTTTTCCCTGGCACTGAAAAAGTTGATGTGATCAGCACTGTGGCTCAGTAACTCCTCGCTCTCTTGTGGAATGGCACCGGGATCGCTCACAGCATCGCTACTGGAGGAAGGCTGGGCTTCTAATCCATTTAGAGGTGACCCGTATGCACGCTGGTCAGAGTCGGACACACCGACAGGCACTGGAGCAGGCAGACACTGGACGACAGCCTGCTGTGTGCTTTGTGTTGTTTCAGTCTGAGGCACTGACACGAGCAGCGGTTTGATGACTGGTGTCTCTGGTTGAGGTTGTGATGGTGCAGGGGAAAGGGAGACGTGCTGACAGCACGGAGGAGGATGAGGTTGACCCACTAAATTGCTCTGTGCAACAGTCATTGCGTCAGTCTTTTGAGGCTCAGGCACAACAATGATGTCCTTTGGCGCGGGTTCCTCAGACTCACACAGCTTGTTGCTAAGTGAGGAAGACCTCTCATCTTCAGCAGCCTCAGATGGAGATCGGAGACTTGGAGTTTCAGGACCACCTGACGTGGCTGCTACATCCTCAGAGGACGAGGAGCTGAGCTGCTTGGGCTTGACGGCTGGAGTGGACTGGTTTTCCTGTGCTGGCTTGCCAGTGTTTGCAGATGTTCCGAGTGATTCCAGTAGTTCCTTCACGGACGGGCCGGGCTTGCTGCCGGCCTGGTCGCGGGGGTCAGAGTGACCCAGGCTGAGCTGCTGCATGCAAGGTTTCGACAGTGGCTCGTGGTGGTCCGACAGATCGCTGTCAGAGTGAGAACGCCACAGTTTGTTGTGTCTCTGTTTGCTAAAAAGACACAAGAGTGAGAGTAAACACCATCGTTCCATCATCCTAACTGCACTCATGTCTCTGCCCAAGTACCTTGCCACCAGTATGCCCTGATACTCCTCCAGTTGCCTCATAAAGGAGGGGTTCGGTTTGGTCACGGCTCGACGCTCCTTGACGTAATCGAAGGCTTTATTCAGGTCCCAGCCGTACTCCTTCATGGCGTACGCGATCACCGTGGCTGCAGAGCGACTTATACCCATTTTACAGTGAACCAGGCACTTGGATCCAGCTTTTCTGTGAGAATTAAGAATATATATCCATCACTAAGTACTAAAGTGAAGACTAAAAATGTACATAAAATCTATTTGGAGCTCACTTTGCCCTTGATATGAATTTATACGTGTCATTCCAGTAAGCAAGGAGATCTGTGGCTTCCTCATCGTAGACGCGGATGTTGTGGTACTCAAACACACCCGGGAAGAAGTTATCAATCTCCCTTGTTACATTCAGGATATACTGAACCCTGGCAGAGCATGACATAGATGTTCTTTCATTATTTGTAATCATATAAGAATAATATTTGAACATTTTTTAATCGATTCTTTACCCGCTGCTTTGCAGCTCTTCCAGATTGGATGCGTTCCACTCAGATCCCTGCAGGGAACAAAGTCAGTCATCAGACTTGTTCGGCAGCGCTTTTTATAATCTGACAAAGCAAACATGTCTGACAAACACCACAAGTTCCAAAAGAAAGAAGATCAAAACGTGACACTGCCATGTTAATGTTTTCAGCCGCTTTTAACTTTTAAGACTAAAGTGCTACATGTTACGCTGAGGTGTGCAACATGTAAGGAAGGTGAACCCTACCAGAAAGACGTGCTCAAAGATCTCCGTAGGACTGTCCATCTGGCCCAGGATGACAATCATCTCATTGTCGATGAATTCCTTGAACTCTCGCAGGTTGCAGGTCATGTTCATTTCCAGCTCGGTTCGGATCTGTGCGTCACAGAGAAACACGCAGAAACCTTCCAAAACATGAAAACTAAAACCACCAGATTGCCTGATTTTTAACTCCAATACCTCTTTGCAGGTGACATTCTCCAGGTCTTTCTGCATCATGATCTCCCTCAGACGCATTTTGATCTGTCGCTCTGTCAGCTCTCGTTCTGTTGGACTAAAGAAGAACCACGAAACCAAACCTCCATCACTATTTCCATTTAAGCAAATGCTGAAGAAGAGTTGAACTGGGACACCTACACATCAGAGAAGAGCAGGGGCGAATCGGCGCGGTGCGACTGCACGTCCTGCATGGCGTTCCACTCGTTGATGCGTACCTGGTCGGAGGAAACCCTACTCTGATAGTAGCTGACCCAGGTAAGGAACAGGCTGCCTGGGAAGTAGTTGTAACAACGGGCCACTTCACACGCTTTGTGCAGTGACTGAAGGGCTGACCTGCAAAAACATGAGAATGATGTGTTAGAAATGCCCAGAAGAATCAAATAAATCAAGTCGTGTGACGGAGAGTGTGGCTCACCACATGGCCTGCACAGAGACGGGCTTGAAAATGTGCACTCTGGTGTCTGTGGACACGCTGAAGCCCCTGAGAGAGAGGAAACACGCTCATTGAGTGATCTCAGCAGCTGGAGTGTGTGTGCGTGTATGTGTGTGTAGATGCTGTGTACACATCATCTTACCCATCTCCATCCAGATGTATCAATGTGTCACTCCATAAGGGCAAAACCAGACCTATTGAACATGAACTGAAAAGCAGAAAGAGTCAATTAAATCTCAGATATGAAGAATTAGTGTGTGTGTGTGTGTGTGTGTGTGTGTGTGTGTGTGTGTGTGTGTGTGTCTCACCCATCTCTAGGGCTAAAGTCCATTCCCAGCACCACACTCTCCTCCGTGTCCTGGCGACCATTGGTTGAGACCACCACCATGTAGCGGGTGATCTGGGTATGGATGCTCTCCAGTCGAACAGCCTGGAGAAGAAAAAAAGCAAACGTGCATTTAGCTCCGTAAACGGGCACATGGTTGAATTTAATGATGTACATTCAGATGTGTGTGTGTGTGTGTGTGTGTGTGTGTGTGTGTGTGTGTGTGTGTGTGTGCGTGCGTGCGTGCGTACGGGTGTCTACCCACCAGTTTGATGTTGTCCTCTGGTCTGAGGAGGGTAAACATGGTTTGTAGATGCTGCTGTATGTCGCCTGGTATGAAAGAAACAGAAAAGATCAGTGAGGTCACCTTATCATGAATTAATGAAAGCACACTTACAGTATTTACCTGCATGTTTGCTGCGCAGCTGAGAGAATCGGGAGGTTGAAGAGGTGGAAGAGCCATTTCCTCGAGGTAAGAAAAGAGCAGCTCCTTTAACTGTCAGGAAACTTTCACTGATGCTGGACAGAGGCAGAGGGAGACATTTAGAAATCACTCCAAGATGAATAAAATACCTCCAAATCCATCTGGTAAGTTCCTGTGTTTAATAACGGAGATTAGATTTTCTGTTTTCTATGAAAATACACAAGTCATCCCGTACAAACCTCGTAAACCAAACAATAAGGAGAAGATTTATGTAACTTTATGAGCTCAAGTGGCCAGGATCAGACAGCTGGTTCTAATGAAACACTGCTTAACTGAACCGGACATTTTATAATCGCAGCGGGGACAACATGTGCAGACTGAGGACAACAACCGGGCGGTTGTATTCTTTGTGCTGAGAACACAAAGACCTTTGTTAAACCTTTATCTACTACAACTTGGCTTTGGCCACGTTGATGCTAGTGTAGCACACAGATGAAGGACTACCAGGGATGAAACTGCCACCTCTGTTTAGGCTACTTAGCATTACAGCGTCTCGACAATAGAGTTACGCAACAGACTTAAGATCCCTGACGCACTCCATTCAATTTTTAACATAAACTTCTTCTTAATCGTGGCCAAAAGCAAAGCATTATTTGTCCGCACACATGAACCACCACCCAAAGATGCACGAATGCCCAAAAAGGCATATACAGAGATCTGCATTTCATATGCTCATATAGTGTGATGCTAACAAAAAAATAGATGGTTAATCGACTCTAAAAATTGGGAAAAGTATATTCACGTGATCTACATATATAAATGTCTTTCAGCGCATTTTTATGCCAATTGGATAACCACATCCTTATTAAAACTCTTAACTTACTAAAACTACTCTTAAAAATTTTTTTTGGAGGATGCAAATTAGTTTCCAACTCCTGAAATACAAACTGCTGCTTCCACAAGTGAGATCACCTTTATTGATCTGAATCAATAAAGAAAAGCAACGGCACAGCATGTCTCCTGGGGTGGATAACATGGAAGCACAAGCCTACCATATCTGGAATAACCGCGCTGCTGAGACAACAGTAGCCAGAATTTATAGCCCGGTTGACAAAGATAGCCCGGGGCCCCGAGCATGCCGGAACGCCGACTTACAGCTGATAAATTTCCCCTTGGGAGATGACGGAGTTGTCGGTGAAGTAAGGTCTCATCAGGGCGCCAAAACAGCCGGCCGAAGAGCTCCGCGGCGCGGTCACGACACCGGGCGGCATCGCTGCGCTGCCGCCGGCTGGAGCGTTTGGAGAAGCGGGTTGATGAAGGCGAGGAGGCGCGTTCAAGCGGACGACTCGCGTTTAAGCCACATCGCGTGGATTTAGGGAATAATCCGGGTTTTTTTTTGAAAATAAATAAATAAATAAAAAGACAGTCTGAGGACATATGAAACTGAACGTGGGGCAGATGTGCCTCGTTCTGACATTAGCCCACAGCCGCCGGTTTATGTCCGCAGCGTGCTGCGGTAGAATCTGCACCCGGAGGGGAGGAGACACCGGCGGCCCAATGGGCGAGGACAGCGACCCACCGACGACTATATGAGGGGTTATTGGTGTCCCGGCGAGGAGGAACCCTTATTAGTGGAGCCGCAGTGCAAAGAAGAAACGTGCCATATCAATTATAGATATAGATAGTTAATTATTAACAATATTTTATTTTAATATTCATTGAGGATTCTTAAACTGGGCTCAGGTTAGAGGATAAAACTGAGAGCTGCACAGAATCAGTTACATGCATTAATTGTCTTGATGTGCAACTGATCCGGTATTTAATTCCCCAGCCTGGGTTGTTGTATCTTTACTTTACATGTGTAGGCATGGTGGTGAAACTATAATCAGCAGCTGCTCCGGCTATGAAAAGAGTGACTGTAAAAGTAGCCTCCAGTGCCAGAAAATCACAGAGCTTCATTCACATTAAAGGTAATCGAGGTCTAAAGTTAGTGGCCTGGCTGAGATAGTGAATCTCAAATAAACAGGAGTGAAAGGGTTCACACCACGGAGGCCTGGGCACAGTACCTGGTGCTTTATAGCTAATAATTCACCTCAGTGATAAATATAGCCAATCACCAGTATTCTTTATACCAAATCAGCTGGTGTAGAAGTTGTTAGTAATTTTGTTTGAAGGCCTTTAAAAAAAAAAAAAAAAAAAAAAAAAAGGGTCAGCACAGTCACTTCACATGGAAAAGTTAAGTATGTCAGCCAGCTTTCTCTATTTCAGTCCAGGCTATTCTGGTTCGACACACTTGTGGGACTTTTACTTCTTGTGTCACCACCATCATAAATATGATATTTATCCCTGATTAAATGTCTGAATGAAAAATGGAGCATTCCCTAAACAACAGCATCCTTAAAGAGGAAAGAGCACCTGAAGAAGGCTGCGTAACCAGCTCGAACCCGCAGGGGAAACTTCTCACCAGAGACAGAGACACTTGACACTGTAACATGCAACACCCAAAACACAACAACAACAACGGAAAAAGGATTGAGAAATCAAAAGGGACACGCTGAGGGGTGAGGTGACGGAACAACCTGACCTTAGGCATGGTTAGCCCCACATGACACACTGAGAGGGGTACACGTGAACACACGTGACGCTCAATCCATATCATAAATACCAACTGCTGAGAAGGTGGCTGCATTGTTTTGGACGGGTACCTTAAATACGGTGGGTGGAGAGCTATTTTTAAAGCTAGGCAAATGGACAACTGATGCCAACAAGGACATGTTGGTTGTTGACTAAGATGCACTGAAAAGCAGAAACATTTCATCACAGTTTGGACTGGAAATGATCCCACCGCCTCAGGTTACTTTAATTCACTGGACTTACTCTTAGAAAAACTCTCGCCCCTATTTTCTTTAGATGGAAATCTTTTTGACATCTGCTGTTCTTGCAGGTGGAACCTGGAAGATGATGGTCTGCTGTCCGCACACATTGGATTCCCGCCTGCTTTGCTCTCATGTGAAATACACACCCTGCAGTGTGAAGCGGGGAGGGCCCAGTTGTGCATGTGACAAGCAGACAGACACCAGACACTGCTCTGTTGCTCTCACATCTCCACGTATACGACACAGACGGTCACCTTAGTGATCACATATGTCACAGTCGATCCTCTGGTGATGCTACTTCAGCTGTTGTCACAGAATGTAACCAGCAGCACTGCAGCAAGCCTGGCTTATGAAGACACACACTAGAGCCTGGATCCAATCTCTACCAAGATCACTGCCTTTGTTAACAGAAGCTGCAGCTGACTGTGCAAAGGGAGCACACGTCAGCAGTGTGGGGGCACTCATTCAGCTCAGTCTCAGTGTCATTTAAGCATTTTTACTGGCTTTAAGTTGGAATGTGTCTCATTAATTCCTCTTATGTTGGCTTCAGATGAAACAGACCAGCAGAAAGGAGCAACATAACTAAAACGCTTGAACTAGCTGGAAAAACAAGGTTTAAACTAACCCAGTATTCTGTTATCAGCATAGAAAAAGTGCATGTTCTTTCATTTAAAAATGACACATTTTGCCAAACGCAAACTGAGACCATTTACCAAAACATTGGCACACGTTAACAGACAAACGCAGACACAACCACAGTATGTGACCAACCACAGTATGTGACCATACTGTAGATTTCACTCCCAGCTGCACAAATACAGAAAGCTCTCAGTAAGATTGCACAGAGATCCAATGACCAGACAGAAACAGTGGCGCTCTGACTTTGGGAGGGGCTACTAAACTGCCCCAGCATCAGCAGAGAAATTCCCCTGACCCACATACTCAGACCCCAGCCCGACACGACACACTGCCCCCTACTGAACATCTGGGAGATGACATTTTGTTCCTCGATTTAACTCAGTATGGAAGAGAGAAATAAAACAAAGACGTAAAATAAGTGTGAAAAACCGCTGCTTATTTGGATGAAATCTCTTCAAACAAACACAACGGGGAAGGAAAGGGCATTCCTGGTTGATGGTAAAGTAAAAACACTTGGAAATACGCTTGGGGGAAACAGGATAAACCAGATTTCCAACTTTGGTTCCATGCCAAAAGCAATGTATGACAAGCAAAGGATTGTGTTGCTACAGTAGCAGCACAAAAACACATCAAGTCTTTAAAGGAAGGAAGTCCTGCAGGGGTAGACATGTAGTGGTTACAGGAAAGAAATGGAATTACAGCATCCTCTTGGTTGACTAATGATTAAAAATAAAGATTTTTATTCCCCCTTTAAACATTTTCACTTGGAAAGCTGTTCTGTTCTGAGTTTTGACATTTATAGAATGTTGTCATCTGATATCAGTGTGGCTGCAATGTTGGGATGTGGAATTTGAAAAATGCCATAAAGCCTCAGAAAATTCACACAGCATCATCATGAGGTGGCCCAGATGAATTTTCATTTAGTGGGGGCACAAAGTCCCACTCATTCATCCAGGCTGGGGCAAGAAAGGTCAGAGGTCTGGAGCAGGAAAACCACAAGCCTTGTTTCAAACACAGAACTCTTGCTGTAGTACAAACCACTCATTCAAAGGTCACCGTGGCTCATGTTTCTGGTTTATCATGTAAAAATACCATCATACATGTGACTAAAATGACCACATTTTTCTCTGCTGAGGTCACAGAGGGGAAAGCTGGTGACACGAGCGTGGGTGCCTACCTCCTCGGCTGAGAGCGGCGGTCATCTTCCCCACTGCCAGACTCCTGAAAGATGAGAAAACGACTAAATTACAATAAATAACATGATGGTATGTGAAGGTGATGACACGTGAGGCGGTAAGAAAAAATAACTTAGAAACAGCATGCTGCTGTGATACAATAATTGAATTAACATCAAATCTAAATTAGATAGATCTGCAACATTAATATGGTGCGTGGCTTTCCGAATAAAATATTTCATTGATATCAGTTTGAAAAGCAGCCTGTGTGCTTTCACATTTATGAGCTGACTCACTCACAGACATGCAAAAACCCATCCATGGACCCCAGAACAGTATTCAGTGTTGACAGACGGGAGAGAGCAGCAGAGCTTCGTTTGAACACTCTCCGGGAAAATGACCTCAGTCTTTTTTTTTTTTCTCTCTCTCTCTAAGGTGTGGCCGGTCATAGAATAACACATTCACACATGAACAAACATGCAGGGAGGAAAAGAAAAATAAGGAAAGCATCAAACCAAAAATGAGAGTCTAACCTATTCTGCAGCTGCTGGTCAGCTAGTTTACACTTAATACAAATTTAACAGGTTCATAAAAAGAATACATGAGTTCCAGGCTGATGATGGGAACACTGGGACAATAGGAAACCGATGTCTTGTGACATTTCAGCCAATCACAATTTAGATGCGCCAAGAACTTTGCGTGTATGAAAAGCTAATGGAAATTGAGACCAGTCTGCCACTGTGGGAGATACCAACAGACCAATAATTAAGATTACCATTAGCACTGTATGTTATTTAAAGGGCTTAATTTTCAGGAAATGCTAACCTTAGCTGATTTTTAAAACTAAATCAACTACCAGAGCTGGATTTATACCAGTCTACACAGGAAAAACCGAGACTTATGCATATAATCACAGAGCAAAGGCATCTTAATTATGCGTGTGCTTTACCGTATCATTACAAAGGTGGTTTAAGGACTACAGATTAGGAATTAAATGTTATCTTTTTTCATCTTCGGCAGGATAAAAGGTTTCTGTCACAACTGAACACAAAAGACAGGAATGGAGAAGGAAGTAGCCTGCTGCAGGGACATAGAACTTCAGTGCATTTGATTGACATTGCATACATTAGAGGCACAGTGAGGAAATGACAGAACAATGCAGTTCCACCGCCACAAAACCAGCACTGATCTTAAAACAGTGTACAGTCAGTTATAAGTCAGCCATGGCTCAGGCACATACCATAGACCGTGTGTCTGTGCAGTGTGTTATCACTGCATTCGTGTCGGTTCCAACTTGAAAGCATTTTTACACAAGACAACAGCAAACCCTTCACCACCTGTGGCTGCCTCACCTTTCTAAATTACACATGTACCAGCCGTCTTTTACAGCCCATCCTGTCAAGGCAAGTCTCCAAGGGTCTGCACCACATTCAACAAACATCCACATGACACGAACCAACCCTGATTGTGCACGCTGACAGCTACAACAAATGATGTAAAATGTGTGCTTTCACAGTAGGACACTTATTATTATTACATCTCCTACAGAACCTGTTTTAAGCGTATAAAAGGTGTGAAAGACAGAGTCCCTTTTGAGGCCTGATGATTAACGACTGACATATTCAATTTAAAATATGTAAACAAAACTCCCGGTTGTAATATGGCATACATTTCTCTAGGTGTAAGATACACAACTCTCACCAATCAGTTTTTCTGCCAAATAAGTTTAAAATCTACTTAAACATGTTTTATATTAGAGAGTTTTTCATAGTTTTAGTGTCTAATAAAAATGTTTATTAGAAACAGGTGGGTGCTGTGAGCAGAGTTCCCTACAAACCTTACACTGAAAGTATCTATTGATAGTCTTCTTGTTAATTGGTGCAGTGAATTAAATAATTTGTGAATATTCTCATGTGTGTCTTTCTTCATACATGTCGTTATTGCTGGCACAGCTGTACAGGTTGTGCACATAGTAATATGTTTATGTAACAGTGGAAAGTAGAATCTAGTCAACCTAAAAGACGTGCACATTCCTTCTCCAGATTGTCTGACCAGTTTTGCACACATGATCTTCATCTTGTCAGGCTGAACCCTGTTAGACAGATCTCAGGAAATAAGCTCCTGTTTTTTTTCTCTAAAAACTCTTCCAGCCTGCCATTTGCGCTAGGTCCAGGTTTTAGGATAACAACACCTGAACCATTTGGTGTAAACTGTGGTTAAACAAACAAACAAACAAAAAAACATCCAGTCTCTGTATGCGACTGTTCTGCAATCACTGACTCCTCATGAGCATGTGACCCACATCAACCCTCATCTTCTTGTTTACACCAGCTCCTGCATACCCATGGTTTCCCGGATGCTTCCGACATGCATTACTGTGCATGTGCACAAATGCAGCCTGTTCATTCTTCATCAGTTGCCCAGTTGGGCTTTATCACTGTGATGTTACCTATTAAATCATATAGAAAAGACTGGAATACTGGCTAAAAAAAATAAAAAATAAAAATGTGTAATATGAATAATGATGATACGAAATATCAACTTTTTAAAAATAATTTGCGGAATGCTCAAAATGTTCGACACAACTCAGTGTCTCAAAGTATACATTTACGGATGTAAATGTCTTTGTGTTCAATAAAGCATGTACTATGCTAAAAAGAGCAGAAATGAATTGCTTCAATATCACTACACCTGCTCCTCTACTATATATGTACACACATACAAACACACGCACGCACAGACACACGAAGACAGAGAGAGGCAAACAGACACACATCCATAATGTTGTTTACAAAACCACAACTATGACTTCCTGCACCTAAACGTGTCATATTGACTGTTTAAGAGCGGAAGTACAATTCTTCCAAATAAAAACTACAAATCTGTAACAAACAAACAGGTTTGACGTAGGGAACACTAAGATTGTAATTCGAGAAAAAGTTAGAAACCTTCAGCGGTTTCTTTCCTCGGTAAAATTTTGATATTGTGGTCATCTCTAGATGAAGTTAACCTTTGAACAGGCGGAAATACGCGTACAACTTACATGTCAGCGAAAGGTGACGATAAAACAGTGGGAACCTTTATTTTGTTATAACACTGCGTCTGGTCATTGTCCCGCCAAAGACGAGTGAAATAACAATTCTAAAAGGATAACTTAGCCACAAGAAACGGATACGATAGCTAGAAATGATGAGCGACTCCACTTCACGCATGCGCAGTGGTACAAAGGCAAGGCACTTTATGACCATCACCAGCCGACAATAAGACACTGAATTTAGGGCTATAAACCGTTCTACCTAACAAATAAATGTTTTGGTACCGTGGTTGTGCAAGTGGTAGCGTTTGGGGAGCCAATAAAGGAGGTTCTTACCGAAACGCAGGGACTGGAGCTGGTGCTGGGGGTCGGTGAACGCTGTACCGTAACCAGCGCCATTCAGCAACCAGGAAGCGGACACCTGAGAGAAAGCGACAGTGGCGAGACCAGCATAGCTGTTCTAGGGGAGAAAATCCCCACTTAAAACCGGGTTATGTTTCTTCTCCCGTTTTTCTTCTCTCTTCCGTTCCGATGGCTCACTGTTTGACTACTCCCCGGCTGTTTCCTCTGGTAGCGACAATTGCGCATGCGCAAACACCAGCGGCTTGTCACCCCCGTTAACTCTTTGTGTGCCGGAAAGTGTCTGCCGCTTCGCCTCTCAATTTAACGTTAAATTTTAATACAAACGTTGTAATTTACGAAACATTTACAGATATTCTAAATTACTCTTGATGCTACTGCTCCCCGTCTGTAAGAACACATTGTGAAGAATTTGGCCATCATTACCAGAGAAAAAAATTTCAAGTCTGAATCCATATTGGAAATTTTAAATGGGGAGACCTGAAATGTTACATAAAAAATATCTGATATTAGGGAGACATTAGTCTGAAGGTATCGCAAAACATCAGAATACATTTGAACAAAATAGCCCCATACGTAAAACGATTCTGCCATGCCAAGTGGCATTGGATAAGCATTCTGCATATTAACCGATAAAGGAAATAAACGAGAAATAAAAAGTCTTTGTTAATGAACTCGTATTACAACACTTTTAATGTCTTCACTGGTGTGGAATAGCCCAATATACTGTAAGTGTAATACAAGAGAAAATGCAAAATGCACTGTCATCAACATGTAACCATTAACAAGGTACTAATTATCTTGTCATCAACAGTGCTTTATCTGCAATAGTTTTTTTTAAAAGTCAATTAACAAAAAAACCCCAAAAAACAAACAAACAAACAAACAAAAAAACACCCATACAGTCACTCTTACCAAAACAATGTTTTTGTTTGCTTAGTAAATTCACCTTTTATAGTATCCATTTTAAATTCTTTTCATTAATCCATCTGTCGGACATCTTTGGTCATTGTGTTTGTATTGGGGGGATTAGCGAGCCCAGAGATGAGATGAGATAGAGATTACGACACAAATAATGGTGTTTGGATCGAGCGTCAAACGGAGAAACGCAAGTGGAAATGGATGGTTACAGTTAGGGTTAGTGTTGGGGAGTTAAGGTTATTGGGTTAGGGGGTTAGGGTTATGGATAGGTTAGGGCTAGGGTTAAGGGGGTTAGGGGTTAGGATTAGGATTAAGATTAGGGGTTAGGGTTTAGGTTTAATTAAAAATGAGCTCTGAATTGATTTTTAAAATAACAGAAAATTGGAAAACATTTAAAAAAAGAAAATACAGTCACTGTTGAGAGGATGCTAAATGAGCAATAAAATAATTGTAAGTAATAATTCATATATAATCTATTTTATGCCCCCCCCATCAACTGTTTGTTTTTTAATAGTCTGTTCCCTCTTGTCCCTCTCCTCTACAGACCACCACAGTCTCAAAAAATAGTACTGAACATATAAACACACACCTATAAAGAATATGCTAATTCGGCGTATGGAATGACGAACACATAGATCTACGAGTTACGGTTTTGATTAATTAAATATTAAGAGTCACTGATTTTTAGTGTATCTGAAAATCGGTGTACGCACTTTCGCGGACGCCCCATAAAAACATTTTTCATGACAATTGCACAAAAGGCAACTAAAACATCGAATTTTACTTTTATACCTGTTGTAATTATTTTCAAAGGCCAGATCAAAATAATACCTGGCAGAATATGTTATTTTTCTGATTTGCTAAGATACCGTGTCGAAACTGCTGAGCTGTATCAGAGTCAAAAAAGCAAGATGGCGATCCCTACAAAACAGTAAGTTGCAAATGCATTGATGTGATTATGATAGTATTTGACCAACTTTGAGTAGTTTTACATATTTGAGAAAAGGCATTAGTTTTAGTCATTGCTACAAAGTCGACGTAGCGTTATTTGTATAGTTTCGTTGTTGGAAACCCGAGAGCTTTACTTTCTCGTCGATATGCTAACGTTATGCTAATATTATTCTTGGTCATAGAGAAGTCAGAATGCAACGGTCACAATACGAGTAATCCATATCTTAAATCCTTTTTGGTGTAGTTCTTATTAGTAATGTCGCTGGCATTATAGTTCTAGGAATATTTATATATATATTCAAACATATATACGCATCACTTCCTGTATAGCACAGTTGTTGGATGTCTAATGCTGCGCTTTTGCGTTTTCCAGAAGAGACATCGATTGTTATCTGAATTGTGACGATAATTGTTGATTAGTTTGCTTTCTTAATGTCAGGTACGGGCTTATCTTGCCACAGAAGAAAGGGTTATCAAAAACATCAATTCTACAGAAACCTTCAGTCTTTGGGGATGATTCTGATGATGAGGTAATCTCAATTCAATCTTTAAATGCATTACATATTTTTTTAAGCCTAGTCCCATTTCTGTTAAGGTTAGAAAGATTAATATAAGACCATCATATCCAAATATACATTTCCTACATTTTTTTTGCTTAGACCACAGTGGGACAAAGTCTACTGAAAGAAGCTGCCAAAAAGAAAATGATGAAGCAGGTGAGAGGAACTTGAAAACATACATACATATATATATATATATAATTATTATTATTAGTTGTTTTTTTTCTCCCTGATTTAGCTTCTTGTTCCTTTTTCTGATCTTTAATATTTTTTCCCCTTAAAGACACGTCTAGAGATGCAGAAGGCCCTGGAACAGGACAGCACTGTTTATGACTATGATGCTGTCTATGATGAAATTCAAAATGAGAGACAGGAGAAAACCCAGAAAATCTTGCATGGCACAGACAAAAGGGTAATATTTAGCTTCCAATCATGCTCCATGTTTTTTCTTCTTAAATTGCATGTGGTTGCATCCATTTCTGTGATATCTCACGTTGACAAATTTTATGTGTATCGTTTTACTACAGCCAAAATATATCCATCAGTTGATGAAAGCAGTCGATGATCGAAAGAAAGAGCAAGAACGGAGGGAAGAGAGGAAGATTCAGAAGGAAAGGGAAGCAGAAGGGGAGAAGTTTGCTGATAAAGAGGCCTATGTTACCTCTGCCTACAAGAAGAAATTGGAGGAGCAGAAGGAAGAACTGGAGAGGGAGAAAAGAGAGGCAGCGCTGGAAGGTTGGACAGATATTTAATTATATGGCTGAGCACAAATTGCATTATCAAGAGTTTCATACACCTTTCATGTTGCTTTAGTCTAGACTAACTAAAAAGATCAGATTGGAATATGAATTTGATTTCTTAAATTGATTTAATTTTTACCAATTACAATCAAAAAAAAGGAAAATAATCAATTGTGTAGACAATTGTGTGTGTGTGTGCCTGTGTGTGGTTGTAAAAAATGCAAATTGATTTGGAGTTTTTGTGTTATGTAGCTGCTTTGGACGTGAAAAAGCAAAAAGATCTGAGCGGTTTCTACCGACACTTTCTCAATCAGACTGTTGGAGAAGAAGCAATACCAGACCGGTCAGTAAATACATCACTAGTTAAAGATGCATTATAAAAGACAACAAACTGATTTGCATTTTAAACATTTGTGACAATGTGTATGTATGTCTCCTCAGATCTCAACCTTCCAACCTTCCAAAAAGTGTGGAGAGTATTAAGTCTGAACCATCCTCAAAATCCCAGGATAAAGGGCCTAGTTCAGACAGCGACAACGAGGAGCAGAAGCCTGGCTTCAGCAAATCTGTGGCGGGCTCTTCACACGCAAAACGCCAGTACAGACAGCGATCACCGTCCTCAGACAGTGAACCCGAGAGAGAGAGAGACAGGCATAAGAAGAGCCATAGAGATAGAGACAGGGATAGAGATAGAGATAGAGGTAGAGACAGAGAAAGAGAAAGAGACAGAGACAGAGATACAGATAGGGACAGAAAACGAGAAAGAGATGACAGACATGGAGGAAGAAGAGACGATAGGGAAAGGAGGACAGACAGGGACAGAAGCCGAGAAGATGACAGAAGCAGAGAAAAGAGGAATGACAGACATCATAGGAGAGACAGGAGCCCAAGAGAAAGAGAAAGGGATAAAAATGGGGAAAGAGAGAAGCAGAGAAATCCAGATGAAGACAAGGTGAAGGACAAAGATCACGAAGAAGACAAGGAGAGAAAGAAGGAGCCTGAGAAGGAAGTAAAGAAGGAAAGAAACGATTCTGAAAAGGACACCGTAAAAGAGGATGAGCAGAAACTGGAAGGCCAGGAGAAAGAAGAACCAGAGGAGAAGACGAGCAAGTTTGCAAAGCGCAGCACGGATCAGACTGTGAGCTCGGCGAGGGAGAGATACCTGGCCCGACAGATGGCCCGATCTGCCGCTAAGCCCTACGTAGAAAAGGATGAGGACTGAGCAAAAATACTCAATGACAAGAAATGATAATCTCAGATTATCATGCCCCCCCCCNCCCCCCCCCCCCCCCCCCCCCCCCCCCAGCATTTAATTATATGAGATGATGATTCACCACAAGAATAGCAACAATTCCAACAGTTCTCAGGTTGTCGGGCACTGTTAGGGTGCAGCTGGTGTGGTATTGTTATGCAGTGTAACATGTAAAACAGCAGAGGGCGCTCATGGACTTGACTTGCATGACTTGAATATCGTCACACTAAACCACTTGTAAATATAAACCTTTATTTTCATGAAAGGGGGTGTGAATGGAGAATGTTGTAGTAAAGTTTGATTTGAAGGTGGATGGCTGGAATAAGCCAATGACATTTTGAATCAGTAAAGTAAATACAAGAATGACTCCAGTGCCTTTAATGTTTGTGTTGTCAGTCACATTATTTAAAAGTCCAACTTTCTGTTAAGTTGAACTATTTTAGCATGGAAATCTGTACATTTTAAAGGTTTTGTATGGATAATAGAAGAATCCTCCGTGTCTCCCCACATCTGCGTCGCTCTAGTTGTACATGAACATGTACAACCACTGCAACAAATGCGATATCAGAACAGTCACTGCCATCTTTGACTTAGAATAGCTAAATATGAAGTCTAATAATGTGTTCATAAAATATATCTCCTCAAACATTTTACAAAGTAAAAACATGATGAAAGAACAATTTACATATTTTTCATCCATTAATAAGTAAATAAGTAATGGACAGGGATCTTAATAGTGCACACTTACAGTGTCTTTAAGACTTACCTCTTCAAAGCTCAGGTGTGTGTGTTTATCTAAGTTTTCATTGAACACATCTGAGAAGAAACACCACAAACAACGATTCAGTCAAAGATACAGCATCATTGCTGTTGCTATGGTGCTCACTCACTCATCATCCTGTCCATGCGGATCATGAAGGGGATGAAGCCATTGAGCGACAAGTACGGCATGATGGCGGAGTCTGAATAGCGGTACATCAGCAGGTTCACCGCGACATCGCTCAGCTGTATTCCTGGAACAAACACCAGCGCGGCTGTGAAGCACGATCATCTCCTGCACTTTTACAGGCTCCTGCAGGTTCGCTCACCTGCAGCACTCAGGGCTTCCTTCAGCTCCTCCTCATTCAGGTACCTATTCTTATTTCTGTCTGAGCTTTGGAAGAGTTTCTGCAGAATAAACAGAACAACTCAAACATTTTTATCAGATTGTTGACAGAAAAAGCAATATTTTCTGTATTACTTTGAATTTATCAATCTTCCTCCAGAGTAATGAGAATTCAGAGATGCTCATCTTCATCTTTCGTGTGGTCTTTGCTCGTTAAGGATGACTCGTTTGTTCCTGATCAGAATTCTATTCAAACCCTCAGATTCTAAAACAATTCCACCGTTTTAAGGATACATCCATCAAGGCGATCAAGCTCCTGCCGGTGTCCAAAGAGAAGCTGTGCCAGGTTCCTGCGACATAGAGGTCAAATCAACACCACGAAAAATTAAATGAAATAGAATAAAAAGCTGCGACCCGGCTCACCCCGAGGAAAGTTTTCATTCAGGAGCTTCTGGAGCTGTTTGGCATTCAGCTCATCCTGACGACGCACACGGAAACAACAAAGCAAACTGTTACCACAGATAAATGTTTAAAAACATGATTTTAAAAAAAGACAGCACTGAGTCTTGTGGGAAAGACAATTAACACCTGGTCAGCGTAGCGTTCAAACAGGACACGGACGGCGTTCTCCTCCATGGGCTGCTCCTCTTCTTCATCAGTCGGGATCTAAGATAAGCAGTTACTGGATCAGACGGGGCATCTCCAACATTTGTTCTCCCTATACGAAGGTCGTACCGTAGGGCAGACTGGTCCGTTGTCTTCTGTGTGTTTGTGATGGTCGTCTCCATCATGTGGGCTGGAGGTGGAGAAGAATAAATCATGAAAATATGCTCAATGGGTTCAAGTTTGGGGCATCTGGACCACAAATGCTTATATGACCTGTCACATGGAAGCGTCCTCACCTGGTTTCAGTGTCATTTTTGGAGTAGACGGTGAGAACAAAGTCTGTGTTCATGTAAGCCCTCATGGTGGAGGGGACCACCACGTATTCTCCAGGCTCCAGGTTGTAAAACTCAGTCACCTCCCTCTCCAAATAATATTCCTGACTGTCCTTGACAGTGTGGTTGTTTTTGAAGAAAACACCCTCTAACTGTCCTTCCGGTGTCTGAAGAGGATAGGAATCTTATTTCATGGGATAAACTTGCTTCCAGAGCACCATTAGTGGGAGACAGGTGTGGTCTTACCCCTGGAGGGACCTGATGGATGTGGAAAAAGAAAGAAAAGGTTTTAAAAATGATGACGTTGAAGGTTTCTCTTGAACGTCTGAAGGCCTAGGGTTTTTTTATCTTCAAGTTTCAGCTTTTTGAACCATCATTCTCACGACATTTAAGTGCTGGGTGCAAACCTTAAAGATGCTGAGTCCGATGGGGAAGAATCTTGACTGATTGCGACGCCTCTGCTGAGGTTTCTGCATGAGTGAAAACAACACGTTCCTTCCTCCCTTCTCTTCCTCGTCCGCCTCTGCCACCCGAACGCGATACTGAGGATTCTGGTCAAAAGTATCTACGAGCAATGAGCAACATCAGCTGAGCTGCTCTGATGAGCTGCTGCAGCCGTGGCGTAATGATGGAGCTCACAGTCGCTCAGGTCGCCGCCGGCGGACTTCCCGGCCACCCAGCTGCCTTCGTACGTCCGGTACTTCCAGCCACAGTCCACGTCCCTGTCGATAAAGCTGGGATTCTCACAGCAGATGAACAACATCTGGAAATAGTAGCAGAAGTCTTCCAGCTCCATCCTGATGTCCAAGAGCAAAACAAACAAACAAAAAAACCCAACAAGGAGCAGAGAATTAAAATTTGATTCAAAACTATCCTGTAAATATCCCAACTATTCATCATTACCAGAATTCCCCATCATCCTTTTTATTGCACTTTTTCCGATCTTCTGCGCTCAGCCTGTTCCACTCGCTGGAACTGGGAACAGAGGACGTGCAAAACACTCAGACAAGCGTCCCTCGACTGTTGTGAAAGAATGACAGATTGGCGTACTTGTCGCTCCACTTTCCATTCCATTCCTGCCGGCCCCAGGGGTTCATCAGCCTCACCAGCCTTACCTCACACCCAAAACAATTCACCTGGGGACAGAAGACCTGAACTGCAGTCACAGCCCCGAGGTTAAAGGGACGGTAGGTGATAAATAACCTGCTCCAGTTACCACGGTGACTCCAGTAACAGTGTAGGCATGTGCGTCCACCAGGCCAGTGTGTGACACAGTGTTGAGCAACATGTCCTGAGCCGCACAGAAACACACCAAATGTCAGTGGGTTGGCCTGCGTGGCAGTGCTGCGGAGTTTGCAGCAGTTTACCCCCTTCCAGGAGGTCCCGCAGCAGATCATGGCGTGACTCTTAGTGGCCCTCTCCAGCGTGAGCCACAATTTCTCATCGTGCCCGGCGTAATGCGCGTCCCTGAGTTCGTAGGTCATGTTAACACCTCCGCAGAAGTCCTTGCAGGCCTCCGACGGCAGCCCGGCGTTCATGTCTGAGTAAGACCCGCACACTCTGAAGGAGACGGTCAAATAAAGGAGACGGTCAAATAAATCGGTCGTGATGTGTTCAGGTCTGCGTGGTGCGAGCAGCACTGTGTGTCAGCCATACTTGGCATACGCCTTCTCCAGTAAGGCAACCCAGAACTCGTTTCCTCCTTTGGAGCGCACGGACAGCAGCGTCCTGTCAAGCACTGGAAGGTAGTCGTCAACGACGACGTCCACCCACTTCCCAAACCTCCAGAACTGTCACGCGAGGGACGAGCAGAGCAGCGGAAGTTAGCCGCCATATCTGAATATCCCAGCATTTCCACGTTTCCTCACCCTGAAGTGAAAAATCCCGGCGTAGTTATCGAAGGATTGCTCTATAGGAACCACCTGTCCCAACACGCTTTTGTGGAATGTGAGCGCAGAGATCGCAGCCAGAAACCAGCAGTTACCTCAAAGATAAACAAATAAACAAACGAACGAATGAATGAAGCTTTTTTTTTTTTGCGAGCTCCTGATGCTTGCGTACCCACAACGCCTTGCATGAAGTCAAACCTCGATGCTCCATCCAGGCAGAAAACAGGCTCCTCTTGGATATTTTGCAGTTTCAAGATCTCCTGGGAAACACCAAATGCAGAAACATCTTAAACACTTTTTTGTTATTATTTTCAGATTGACAGTCAAAAGCAGCTGCAGTGAGTGAATGTTACTCGCGGTCGAAGCCACTCCACTTGGGCCTCGCGCCAGTTGCTGAGGTCGGGCAGGTCTCCCAGAGACTGGCTGTTAGGTGGGAAAGTGCTGTCCACGAAGAGGCGCCCGGTGTGGAGGCAGGTGTCCCTCAGCTGTGCGTAGTCCTGGTCCTTGAACCCGACGGGGCTGGAGGGACTCCCCTCCTGGCCGCCCTGGTAAGTCAGGTTGATGACGGAGAAGGAATGTTTGGTCTCACACATGATGAAGACGGAGCCGTGGGAAGGATGGGCGAAGATCGCTGCAGCCAGGCGGTGAAAAGAGTGACTCTGGAGGGCTCAGTCTGGCCTTAAGAAGGGCCAGGACCCTCCCCCAGGAAACTGCTGATGGGGGCACCTCCTCTGAACATTATGTCTTTCATCTTTCCGTCCCTCAGGGCTTCTTAATCACAGGCTTACAGACAGAGCATTCCACCTAGAGAGCACAGGTGGAATGTTTGCAAGGGAAAACCCAGCACGCACACACACACACACACACACACACACACACACACACACACACACTAACACACACACTCAGCTGTAACCCGTCTGTCCTCTTCAGAAATGTAAAAACATATTATTTAGAAAAGAGAGGAGCAGCCAGAACCTTCCTGCCATGAGGTGGCTGTGCTAACCAGAGCACCATGCTGCCACTTAATGTGCAATCACCAGCCTGACCCATTAAGATACTGGAATACGTGGACTCTTCCCTGGATGCAGTCTGCTATCTGTCTTTACAGGTGGAACGTGCCTGCAGCTCCTGGCACGTCCTTAACATTATATATAACATCTCCGATAGCTAGAAACAGAGATGACTTTATGCCTCGCAAGCACAGATCTGAGAAGAGATTCAGGCTCCAGTATTAAAACATTACATTTTTCGTCTATTGCCGTAGAAAATCTTTAGTGGGGGAGCTGTCAGAACAAGTACTGTACTTGTTCTGGAGAATGGATGATGTTTCTAGAACCGAGGTCCAGCCCCGTCATGCTGAATGTAGACGTAGGGCTGGAAGAATCCGGTGACGGTGTATCATCTAGCAATCATACAACTGAGGCTAGAAACATGATTTTACACTCCTCAGTCAAAATCTAATTGGTAATGAGATGATAACTTGGCCTTTTTCAGATTAGGGAACTTGAGGGATTCTGTCTAGGTTCCCCAAGTGGAACTGACAGTGATGGAGGCTTTTCCACATCGATGCTAACAGCCAAATAAATCCATCATTGTTCTCATTAAGCTTCGATCTCCACTTGATCCAGTTGATCGAAGGGGACCAGTGGTGTCAACACGTGTTGTCGGAGGAGAACGAGCTCTTAATGGGTGCAAGGATGCTCATGAGGGTTCTCTTCTTCCTTCGACCTTCTGGCGGATCCAACACGGAGCGTCAGCCCCCATAAGGCCTGGCATCAGGCATTGAGTATTTTCTGTGTTGTTCCTTTGGTTAGGTGTTTGTTTGTGTTTGTCTAGTGTCTCCCCTGTCTGTGTCCTCACCTCTCTGATTACGCTGACTGCTGCCAGGTCTGATTCTGTCTCCCCCTTTGATTAGATCACCATTGTTCAGGCTGAACGCTCACAGAAGCATTTCCAGAAGATACAGCTGAGCACATGTTTGCATGCATGTGTGCTGACTGTCTGCCTGTTTGGTGCACGAGGCAGCCGCCTCTGTGATAAAGCTGAGTGGTCAAAGTCCTCACAGCAGCACAAACAGCCTGACCGAACGGTGCTTGAAGGCAGCACGGCTCACAGCTTCGGAGGTCCTTGTGTTCAGCCTGTCAACAGGCATTCCTCAGCAGATTAAACTAAACCCTGCATCTCACAATCACCGTAAAAGAAACGGACAAACACACACCCGGGATCATCCATATTCTTCCTGCTGATTATTTAACCTTTGACCTTTGTCATTTGCTGAGAAATTGCTGAGGCTTTTGTTCCTCCCCTCCACTCACTTCTTATTTGTTCAGCCTGACTCTCCTTCCAAGCATACTATCCAGTCTGTAACTCCAGAGAAGTGCGAGTGTTGCTCCAAACTGTCCCCCCTTTGCTTTTTCTCCTCCCTCCTTCCTTCCCTCCCTCCCTGTCCCTTAGCCTCGCTCCCGTCTCTCTCCGTCCCTGCTATTTTCTGTCGTTGCGTTTGAATGGAGAAACCGACTTGCCCTGATCCCGTGCGCCCAGGGATGGGCGCGGGGCTCGCTGCCAGGGAGCCCGCAGCCAAGAAGAGCGACGGCGGTGCAGACGCAGGGGCGGCAGCCGGTTCCAGAGGGTTTGGTCGCACGTGCGTCGGACGCTGGCTGCCAAAGGAGCACAGAGAGGAGCTCTACAAGGTGGTGCGGCTCACTGGACCACTGGTGAGTAGAGGAAGGGTTACCTTTGATGTCACCTGTCGGTGACTGTGATCTGCTGCTTCAGATGTTCTGCACAATGGGGCACGCACACACACACGCGCGCGCGCACACACACACACACTTGTGTGTATCAGATGTGTTTCACTAATTGGGTGTAGATATTCGATCGATTCCACCGTTTCAGTCAACAATTGTCCGACCAAAAGTGAAGGGGCTTTACTGAACTGAGCGGTCCCAGCCTGGACGTACAGTAGATCTCCACGACCTCATCATGAGGAGCTCACCAATGTGCAGTTATTGATAATCGCCTGGAAACGGGGCGGTTTTTTTTGTGTTTTCGCAGGTGCTGTCTCGACTCTTGAACTTTCTCCTCAAGTTTACGACCTCCATATTCTGCGGCCACATCGGGAACGCAGAGCTGGCTGGATACGCGCTGGCCTCAGTGGTACGGAGATGTTTGCTGCTCTGTACCTTTTGCACCATTCTTATCTACATGCATGCTGCACCAGCTCTGCTGCACTTGCACAATGGTGGGCTAATAAACACACATTTATAAATGGAGGGAGAAGAATTCCAAAAAAGTTTTAAATTGTGCATAATCTAATAAATCCTATATCAGTTTTATATTATCAGTCAAAGATTTATTCTCTTCTCCTGAGCATGTGGGCTGCCTGGGT
This sequence comes from Arothron firmamentum, assembly GCA_016586285.1. Classification (NCBI taxonomy): domain Eukaryota; kingdom Metazoa; phylum Chordata; class Actinopteri; order Tetraodontiformes; family Tetraodontidae; genus Arothron; species Arothron firmamentum. The sequence continues at coordinate 85,630 of BJFM01001865.1, read as the reverse complement.
TCTATAGATGCTAATTCTATCAACAGAATGTAGTTTAGGTGGAAATGCAACTTAATTCAAACAGTGTGATGAAAGCTACGATATAAGATACACAGAATATCTAAAGTTGATAGAATAATATATCAAACGTGTGTTCACAAACCTGTTTTCAGTCAGTAAACCATGGCTACAGCTTTGGTCTCGGATTTTATTTGCTTGATTTCCTCCCAGACCATAAATTTCACCACAACTGCGACAGGCATAGGACTCATTGTGGCTTGTGACACCCTCATTTCCCAGGTACGATGACGATATTGTGTGGTTGTTGCTGTTGTTGTTGTTGTTGTTGTCTTTTAGTCTGATCTGGTCTATCGGCCGTCTTTCAGACGTTTGGCAGTAAGAACATGAAGCGCGTTGGCGTCATCCTGCAGAGGAGTATGCTGATTTTGCTGCTCTTCTGTTTGCCCTGTTGGGCTGTTCTCATCAACTCCTACAACATCTTGCTCCTGCTGCACCAACAGGATCAGGTGGCGAGGTAAGTGCCGTTAATGGCGCCCTCAGACAGCGCAGATGTAAGGTCCTTTCCTCTTTTTGTACTTGCTCTCCACAGAATCGCCCACCATTATGTGATGATTTTTCTTCCCGCCGTTCCAGTGAGTTCCTCGAACTAAAATCAGAAATTTCCCAGTTGGTTTGAGCCGCAGAATCTGCACACTGAGGTCTTTCTCTCTCTCTCTCTCTCTCTCTCCCTCTCTCCAGGCCATGTTCCTGTACCATCTGCAAATTGCCTACCTGCAAAACCAAGTAAGAGGAAAGAGAGCGCCCCCTCTGGCTCACCTTTATCATCATTTTGTATGATTAAATCTGCCATTCTCATCCTGTGTGCATTCATATTTTTTTCTTTTGTAAGGGGACTAAATCCAAATTAATGTTTTAAATGATCCCAAACTTTAATAACGCAGCACCGTTGTTGCCTTCCAGGGAATCACCCTCCCTCAGATGTACACAGCAGCAGCCACAAACGTGTTGAACGTGGTAGCAAACTATGTTTTAATCTTCAGCTTCCAGTTGGGCGTCACGTAAGTGTGTCCTGTCTCTTCTTTCTGCCGTTAACTCCATCAGTTTACCAAACTCGGACGTCCCTGAGGGAGATCTGAGGGGAACGAGGTGTTTGTGTGAATGCAGACTCGGCTGGGATGTTTGTTATTTCTTCTGGTTGGGTCAGAGAGCGAAGCACAACAGGGCAGAGGGACGAAATGGGGGAAGTCGGGTTGCAGCTGGACAAATACTGCTGATTTAACTCAGATCCGTCTCACTGGAAAACAGATAAACGTGTTCGGTTCTGCCCGTGTCTCTGTAGAGGGTCGGCGCTGGCCAACAGCCTCTCTGAAATCGTGGCCTGCCTGCTTTTATTCGGATACATCAGATGGAGGAAGCTCCACGGCCAAACATGGGGAGGTGATTGACACAGACGCGTCAGAATTCCTGAATCCGGGAGGCAGCAGGGAGCAGACTCTAACCCTTGTTGTGAACCCCATCAGGCTGGTCCACAGAGTGTCTGCAGGAGTGGGGGTCCTACATGAAGCTGGCCATTCCCAGTGCATTGATGATCTGCTCTGAGTGGTGGATCTGGGAGGCTGGAGGCATCCTGGCTGGTTAGTGCTGTTTGCTGCACCCACAATCCTAGTTTCAGCTGCAGAACAACTTCAAATGTCATAAAACCATGCAAGCTATCAGGCTCCACAGAATGATTGACTCTGTTCGAGGTCATACAAATGGCTTTTTGTTTTCCTTCTTTTTTTTTTTTTTAACCAGGTACACTGGGAGAGTTGGACCTCGCCGCTCAGCACATAATCGGTGAAATAGGAGCGATAACATACATGGTACATGCACTATTGTGATCAGGACAAGTGTTCTCTTAAGAGGATTTAACCTGGTTCTACCTGGTCCTTGCAGATCCCTCTAGGTATCCATGCGGCTGCCTGCGTGTGCATTGGGAATGCGCTGGGGGCTGGAAACACTGCCAAGGCCATGGTCATATGTAAAGTGGTCCTGGCTCTGTCAGGTACCGGGGCAGCACCTGTAGAGGACATACACATTAGCATGAGTATCAGTAGCATCTGTCAGGGTGGAGTTCACGTGTTTTTAACGTGCAGGAGTGCTCGCTGTGGCTCAGGGCATAGGCATCATCTCCATCAAGTCGGTCATAGGATACATCTTTACCTCTGACGAGTGAGTCGGACACCTGCTGACCCCTGGATCATTCAGAAAACCCCAGACTGATGAGATTCTCTCGCTGTCTGCAGAAACATCGTGGCGATCGTCTCAGAAACCCTCACAGTCTACACGTTTGTGCAATTCTTTGACGCGCTGGTGGTATGTTGGAGAACGGAGCAAATATATAGAAGACATTCAGACGACCGTCTTTCAGTCAGCCATCTGTGGATTTTCAGTGCGTGGCCACGGGGATTTTCATCGGCTCTGGGATGCAGTCCATCGTCGCCATTTCCAACCTGGTTTCCTACTACGTTATTGGTCTGCCGGTGGGAATAGCTCTGATGTTTGCTGCCAAGCTGAGGATATTGGGTAAAGTTTTCACCCAGACTAATCTCTGCATGTTTGTCCAGGGACTGTGCCACAGTTACACCCACAATATCGCTAAGTAGAGCAGAATCACATGATCACCACATTGATTTTCGTCTACATTTTGTGTTTAATTACCTATTTGTGCCAACTCCTAAGGACACAGGTAATGCAGGTTAATCTAAATCCCTGATTCTGATTGTCAAGGTGGAATTTCTGAAAAATGTTCACATTGCTAGTAGAGTACTACGCATGTATTTAAATGTGGAAAAACCAGATTAAACCAGTGGATTAGCTGTTGAGTACATACTGAACTCTTTGTCAATGAGTTGCTGCAAATGTGCACCCATTATTTCTACATTTGCTTTAGTCCGTGCAGTCTCGTTGCATGCTCAGATGAGATATCTCAGCAGGCGTCAGAGTCAGTTTAAAATCCATGTTCATTACATTTCATCTCTGTCCTGAAATGCATTCATTTCCCCCACTGGAGCCTCCCGTCCAAATGTTTTTCCTTGTATTTTGCTTACCAGCATGAAGCGAACTCAGTTGTTCTCTCCTTTTCCCTGGAAGGTCTGTGGCTGGGCATCTTCATTTGTGCTTTCCTTCAGGCGGGCTTATTCCTGGGTCTCATCTACAAATTCGACTGGAAAGAAGTCACGCGCAAGGTGCTCTTGGATTTACTGATGAAATAAGAAAAAAAAGACATGTTTAAATTTCTTAGAAAATAGAGCAGAGGTCACGTCTAACCTGGAAACAATCATGAATATCATTTTTTTTAGGCTCAACAAAGATCTGGGATGAAAGTTGCAGCAGCTCCGAAGGCTCCTGATAATGTGAATGAAGCACTGATGCCTGACATCAACACCCAAAAAACGACTGTAAGTACATGCACACCGTGTCAGGCTGTTCCTTCATCACTAGTTACTTGTTCAGTAACCGTAGTATCCCCACACCCTGAAGGCCGACGCCGATGGTCTAGAAGCTCCCGCAGTTGATGGATACAGACTGGTCCACACCCAGCACCTGAAGGTGGATCAGGCAGAGGTGGACAACAACGCGGCCTCCAGCAGAACTGCAGGAGAGGCTGAGCGCAGCAAACCTAAAAGCAGCGAACCTCCAGTGCTGCTCTCGCTCACTCAGCTGGCCCTGCGTCGGGGACTCACTTTGTTGGTTTTAGTTCTTATTTTGGCCACCGGTGTTGCCCTCTGCATTGTGTTCCCTGTACCGGAGCCCACCATCCTGTCCGGGGCCAATGGTACCCTGATCCAGGATTATAATTCTACCTCTTCACCACTGACTCTGATGGACTTCACCCTGAACCCCTGAGGTCAGCGGCGGCTCATGATTGTAGCCCTCCCGTGGCTTTCTAAATGAATCCCTCGAGTTTCAAGCACTTGGGGTTTTCTTGTCCGGGGCTGTGAGTCCTACGCTGCCGGGAAAATCCACGGAAAAAAGGGGAAACCCGCAGGATCAAGAAAAAAACGTCATGAGGGCATCAAGTAACAATCAGCTGTCTTGATTCTTGTGCAATCCCGTCTTGATTTATTGCACTGTTAGAAATGATTTATATGTTTTAACTCTATAGCTTGACCATAAACACCATAAATACTACTCTCTTGTGTTCATATAAGTAAAGATTTCTAATCGAAGTTGTTGCAGTAAAAGTAAAAGCTCCATTTGGATACTTCAACGAGACTTCTGGTTTCAAGTGTTCAGATTCATCTTCAGTTAACCCTTTAATTCTGATCAGGGACATCAGTTGGGAAAAATTGTTCCCAAAGTGTTTTTCTTCTTTTTTTTCCTGTCAAAGGGAACAAAACATTTAATGACAAAAGATTATTTCCTTATAACGTGTCCAGGTTAGGTTTCATACATTTCATATTAAGTTTTCATACCGTACTTTTTTTTAAAATTTACATTTCATATTTGAGAGTTTGAGCTCCGCCACTGAACCCACAGCAGGAATTAACAGCTGAGGAAGTAAACAACAAACAGCTCCACACAGGATGGTTTTCACCAGCATTCCTATATGTCGACGCACCTTTAGTACATAATTGTAAAGGTTAGAATGGCCCAGGGGAGAAGATGTGCTCAGACAGGATGGCTCTGACAGCAAACAACAAAAACGTACTGATTTGCATATAGAAACGCAGCAGGGGAAAATACTCCTTCTAAATAGAGGTTTGGGTGCGTTAAAGCCAGCCTACACAGTCAGGGCTGCTGACAGCCAGGAGGCCAACGCAAACCTCCTCAGTGGAAGAACTGGTCACATTTCACCTTAGAAATCATGATTAATCAGGAGTAAGGGCCCGGCTAAGAGAGAATCTGTAAAACAGCTCTTTGAATCATCTCACTTTTCTACATTCTCTACATTTGAAACGCTGGTATTAACACGTTCCCAGTTTTCCCCTTTAAGCTGATGTGTTTTCCAGGTTCTAAAGGCACAAAGCTGTTTTCTGGACTGTAAACTGTTGCACAATGGTGCGACTCTCTTGGACAGAAGGCTGCCGATTGGAAACAACATTAATGAGAGCCTTCATCTGCACGGTGACAATCAAAATAATAATAATAATAATAATAATAATAATTATTATTATAAAGTCAAATTGTGCAACGCAAGCTTGATCTGGAATGTTATCAGATGTACTGTTGCTGTAATCAGTAGATCTTTATCATATCCATTGCATCAGGCGACGCAGAATTTGCAAGTTGCAAACAGGCGGAAGATTCTTCATCTGCAACAGAATAAGATAGACGAGATGCTGCCCATGTTTACGACGCGATAAAAGGCCTTTCCAGTGACGGGATCATGATCAGATTCATTTGTGGGTTCCTTTTCTCGAGCAATTCTTGAGTCTTGGAATTTAGTGGATCTTTATATTGTGGTATAATATTTTTCATTATGTGCTATCATTTATTATTAGCTATTATTGCTATCTGCTGATATTGCGCAACCACGTTATCATTCCATCAGCTCTCTCCTGTGTGAGTACAAAAACCACTGGATTCTTTGCACAAACTTAGAGTTGACTGGACATATCCATGTAAGGCAATGACCTTGTCTAAAATACCTGTAAAAGTAAAACAATGGGCGTCCCCCAAAAAACTGTATAAAGAGGGACTGCAGGGCTCTTTGCTCTTCGGCTCCGAACACTTGTTTTTTGTTTGTCTGTAAGAGCCCAAAGCTTTGTTAAAATTAAAAGGTCTCACACCATCAGGAACGTCTCATCGATTTCCACACCTGAATGCTTAAAGATAAAGACATTCTGAAGCTTTGGAAAACAGTTGGATGCCATCGAGCACGGTGTCGTTATCGAACTACAGCGCCCCCGCTGGAGAAATCTTGTATTAAACATATCCCCATCCTCAAGGTCAGTGTGATAATGTTCAGATTTGAGTTGTGAATGAACTTATAACCTTTCACAGGAACCTTGGCTGTACTTTGCCCTCAGTCTGGCAAATAAAGCCAAAACAACACTGGCAGTACACACAAAAAACAAATGAAACATTTGTTTTTGCGCCCATTTTTTTATGACTTAATCTTTATATGTCACACAGGTGTGGCACATTAAGATTAAGTCATAAAAATAAATATTGTTCCACAGGCGTCCCTTCGGCTGCTCACCAGAAGAGTGTTGGTGTATACAGTATTTTTGCCCAGTGTATGTACTTAGTTTTGAATCCTTAACTCTTTGGGGTGTTTCCAGTCTTTATCATAAGATATGTTTAATTAAACTAAGTCACCTTCTCATTTCAAAGTGTTTTTATTAATGTTTTCCAGGATTACTGCAGGGCTTCTTGCACTAGAGCTGATCCCTCCAAGTACCACAGGGACGACTGGAGTCTTCAGGACTTCTTTAACCTGAATGTGAAAGGAAGGATTTTAATCTGCAGTTTGCTTTCAGTTGTAAGATGAGGCAGCCTCACAATGTTCAGAAAACCAAATATCACCACTGAACAATCTGACGGTAATTCCAGCATTTTCAGTTTAGATTTCATCACGACATCGAACAACAAGCTTTGGGCAAGAGAACATAACTACCTTCATCCAGACAGCAGACATCAGGGTACTGAAGCACCAGTCAAACCCCTGAGAGGGAAAAAGAAGTTTAGAGGGGGAAAATACACCAGGGAACAACCTAATGTTGCATGAAAGCCTCAGAAAAGTGGATGAGAAATCGTCAGTTGTCGCATCTGACGGCACTTCCTATTCCAGGAATTCATCATTAGCAGGGCTTAAATTAAGAGACATTTCATAGCGAGTTGGTATTTTTTTAATTTTTGTGCAAAGAGGAGCATTAAAGTCACTGATTTTATGAAAAAGCTTATTTTTAAAATCTAAAAGCAGGTCGGATCCTGACTGCTGATGCTTTTTTGGACTTACCATTTCAGGCTCTGCTTTCATTCCTGACCGTGCACCCAAAAGGTTCACTTGCCTGTTGGAGGGGGAAAAATATTTTTAGATTATCACATTACAACAGGAAAACAGCATCAAATTGCACCATTTTATGTTCAGAAAACAGAGAATCACCACTAAACAATCTGCCGGTAATTCCAGCTATTTCCGTTTATATTTCATCAGTACACTTCAGGATTGCATATTGTTAATGTACATTTATCAAACCAACCTGATAGTGAGAAGGCAGTCACTCCAGATCCAGCCACTCCTTAAAAGAAAGCCACAACTTAAATAGTGAAGAAAACTGATCTATAGTGAAAGCATAGACGTCTGAGCCTCAGAACAGTGAGTATTAAACATCGTCAGTTATCGCATCAGATGGCACTTCCTATTCAGATTTCATCATTGACCATTGCAATTTAAATTATGTGGTGGTGAATTACCCACCTTTAGAGAGGAGAGCAACATTCGCAGAGGAGAGGGTTTTCCATGTCATCAATCCAGACGTCACCATATCGAAGGTACTGGCATCATAAAGTATCGCTGCAGATCATCGTTTTGCAAAAGTCAATTATTGCCATGTTTTTAGCTGTATAAATTGTTCAGGCTGACAACATTTGAAGCTTTACAGACTGCCAAAAGTAGTCACAGATCAGGAAATGTGCAAAAAAGTTAAAGTAGAGAAGCAGCAGTTGTGGTTAACAAAGTTAAACCAGAGTCTCAGAGCCTAAAGTCTTAACTTTGGAATGTTTTCATTGCAGTTAAAGGCTGGTAGCATTTTCTGCTGTAACGATGACTGTGCTCATCAAGGAAGATTCAACAAGGCTCACAAACCATGTGATCTGTTCTGAGTGCCTTCAACATGGCCGAACCTCCACGCTTCTGCCCCAAGCGTGACGCAAGTGGAAAGTCACCTATGGGCCAGAACCACATGGACAAAACCATCAAGTTCAATTCCATCTGCGGGAAGAAAACCTAATAAGTATCCTGCGTTTAACGCGTACACTATTACAAACGGTACGGCTTTATGAAAAGTTCATAAAGGCGTACCGCCATACATCGCCATTAAGAAAACCTGAAGGCAAGTGTTAAGAATAAAGCCTTCGAAAATCTTTGCAATAGAAATCCCATTAAAAAGTTAGATCTACATGATCTGCAGTGGGCAGAAATCTCACCTTCGCTCCATGCTGGTCGTCCAACACCACGTGCCTATTCGTGTCTCATCTATGTTACCATGTTTCTATTAGCAGTCAGCAACTTCATGTGTAAACTTTTTCAATACCGACTTGCTGTAGGGCTTCATATTATACGCTGATTAAATAATCCCGTTCATCAAATACAACACAGACAAATAACGCTGACAACATACCACATCACTTACAAGGAAGCAAAAGAGACCGCGCTGCAGTAAGCTAAGTTTTTATACATTCATGTCGCAGGAAAATGACGTCACTTGATCGCGCATGGTTGAACAGGGTCTTTGTCGCTCCCTGCTGTCAGTGAATGTGAATCGCAAATGTCTTCATTTGAAGATTGACTCATTTAATTGTAAAAATGCTCCATATTTTGCTTACATTAAACCATACGATATAGTCGATTTAAATACCTGCATCGTTACTCAATAAACTCACTAAAAATCTTTTATTTTCACTCTTCAGATTGCAAATGGAGACGGCCAGTCGTTGAATTTATGAATGTTAGAAGATCTGCTACCACTGGGTGGCAGTAGCGGACAGGAGACTCGCTGGTTTCTAATTGGTTGAACTTTTAATAGCTGAATGTTGGTCTCTGGGTGGTTGTGTTCGTTTTTCTGAAGTTGTTTTCCTGGCAGACATTGGACATCACATCTCCGGAGTCGGAATACATTTTAACATCTTTGCAACACCTTCAGGTAACTTTGGAAACCTTTCCTGTTATATTGTTGACAGATTCATTGTGTTCTTCACCTTTTCGGTCGTCCATGCATCCTTGAGAACATGTTTGAGAACAAAAATGTCCTTTTAAACTAACAACCCTGAGAATTTTAACCGAACGGCACATCTGAAAACGCCGTTTTAATTTTCACTTTCAGGAAAAGCTGCAAACATTAACTGTCTGTGCGTTTGTGAGCGGCAGTTGTGTGCGCGTGCACATTTTTGTGTTTCGTGCGTGTGTTCGTGTGTCAGTCACCAATCGGTGCACCAGCATGTTGCCTCCCGTGAAGAACGATCGGATAATTACACAGTTCCCGAAGGTGAGTATAACATACGCGCGCACACACGCACTTTCTGTGTCCAGGAATAAAGATGACAGTCAAAATGCTTTTTGCCACAATGATCTCCTCGATTTAACTACTTTAATTATTTATTTAATTGATCAGTGTTTGATTTAATTATTTTTTTTAATTGATCAGTGTTTGATTTAATTATTTTTTTAGTTGATCAGTGTTTAATTTTATTAATTTTTTAATTGATCAGTGTTTAATTTCCCTCGCAGTGTTTTAGTCCAAATGCAGCCCTGCAGACCAAACACAGCTTCCACCCGCAGGTGAAGGCTTTGTGCCAGACACAGAAGTCAGGAACAGTGAAGTAAGATCTCTCCCTCTCTCTCTCTCTCTCTCTCTCTCTCTCTCTCTCTCTCTCTCTCTCTCTCTCTCTCACACACACACACACACACACACACNTCTCTCTCTCTCTCTCTCTCTCTCTCTCTCTCTCTCACGCGCGCGCGCGCACACACATTCATGAATTACACACGACTGTCTCTTTCGCCAGCTGCAACATTGCCAAAGTCATCGTGGTGGGAGACGTTTCTGTTGGGAAAACCTGTCTGATCAGCAGGTGAGATGTGCGCGTAGCACCCCCTACTGTTTGATATGTGACATTGCACGATAATAAGCGACCACCTTGCAAAAACAAGCCCTGGCTGCAGGTTTGGATATTAGCGACATTAAAAAGTCCTTCCTCGAAAAGAGTCAGATCTTCATCTGGTTAAATATTTGACAAGAGTTAATATGTAACATTCTTTTGCAGTTGTGCCAATGAGTGCCTATAAGCATTTGTTTTGTGTTTGTGAGGTTTTGTAAAGGCTTTTTTGAGAAGAACTACAAAGCAACCATCGGGGTAGATTTCGAGATGGAGCGTTTTGAGGTGCTCGGCGTTCCCTTCAGTGTACAGCTGTGAGTATGTTCCTACAACAGAAGATCACAAGTTATTCGCTTCTTTGCTGCGGTGGGAAACATAATGACCAGAGCAAAACACAAGTCAGGGAAATCATGCAATTACCTCTGTTTTTAGAGTGCAAACAAGAAGGATTGTATAAGATACTGCACAAGTATATTGCCCCTCTGGGTGTGTGTGTGTGTGTGTGTGTGTGTGTGTGTGTGTCTTGTGATGGACTGGTGACCATTAGCTAAAGCTCGGATCTGCCCTCATTCAGGTGGGACACAGCAGGTCAGGAGCGCTTCAAGTGCATCGCTTCTACATATTACAGAGGAGCACAGGGTGATTAAACATCTGTGTCTGCTTAAACACTCAAACACAGCCTGGTCTCACCATCAGCTTTGCATTTTTGCAGCCATCATCGTGGTGTTTGACCTGAGCAGCGTGACCTCGCTAACACACGCCAGGTAATCACAACCTCTTTATTAAGTAATAATTGTCATTACGGTTACAAATGTGTGTATCTGGGTAGGCAGTGGCTGGAGGACGCCATGAAAGAAAACGACCCTTCTAGCGTTTTACTCTTCCTTGTCGGAACCAAGAAGGATCTCAGTGTGGGTGAAATTTCTCTAAAATCACATATATTTTTACAGTCAGCCAACATTTCACAGTGTTTTGAATACAGGAGACTGATAAATAATAAAAGATAAATCAGTTAAATGTTTCAGAGCAGCCTTGTTCTCTGCTCAGTCTCCGGATCAGCTGTTGCAGACCGAGCAGGAGGCCATCCGGCTGTCGGAGGAGATCAAAGCGGAGTACTGGGCTGTATCGGCCAAGTCAGGTGGGAGTTCAGCCGGTGCACACGCCCCATCTTCTGCCCCCAGAACCTCCATATTCCCTCTCCTTCCCCTCTGACGTTCCAGGTGATGGCGTCAGGGATTTCTTCTTCCGCGTGGCGTCTTTGACCTTTGAGGCCATCGTGCTGTCCGAGCTCGAGACCAGCGGCTCGAAGCATGTCAGCGACATCGTCAGTGAGTCGGGTTCACGTTTTCCTATATATCACCCCCCCGGCACACTTGACTGTTTGCTAGCGTGTCAGATCAGTTTACATCTGTTAATTTAGCCAGATTAAAAAGTTGATTTCCACAAGGAGAACTACCCAAAGAGGTTAAAGGTGTTTTTAACTGTGTCCAGAGCTCACAGACACCAGCCAGGGCGCTGACCAACCATCCAAGAAGAAACCCAACTGCTGCAGATGATGAGACCCGAACCAGCCGAGCCAGTCTACAGAACCAGGCCTCAATGTCAGGAGCAAAACCGACTGATCGGACAGATTCATGGCGCGTTAGAGTTTGTTTACCGAGACAAACATCTGCTTGCAGATACCGAGAGCAACAAAACAATAAATCTCTGTGACTTATTTCCGCTTTATTGAATGGGCTTCTGTCCCGCCGTCCCCGGGGAACATTTTTGTCCCATTACTGGAGAAAACATCTAGAAGAACGAATGCGTTCTCCCCAGCTTCTCGCTCATCTCCTGTCATGTGCCTGCGCTGCTAATATGATGCGTGTGGCCGCTCCCATGACCGGTGATGAGGTTCTGTGACCAGAGCAGGAGAAGAAAACAGGAAGTGGTCATATGTTATGATATTAAGTCTTTAGAAACGTCAATGAGCAGATCCCAGTTGTAATAAAGAACACCTGAAGCACATGATTCTTCACGGCTAATTGCATTTGACCAGACAGACGAATCCCAGTCATGCCCTGTATCCTTGGCGCCATTTAATTTACTGAATTAGCAGGAAGAAGACTTGAGGTATGGTTTAAACACTTTTATTAAAGGGATCACAGGTAGAAAAAGTCATCAGCTGTGCCAGTAACATGTCTTCCCCTGTGATGTTGAGGAAAGCTCACAGCCTCACGGAGAAAGGCCAACTATCAGTTTTTTCTTAGAAATCAACATGGCCGTGATCCCACCACAGCGTAACAAGCGTGCTGTAGCAGAGGTGCCACCCTCAGAAAGCAGCCATAGATATGACAGGAGTGATCATCACATCTTTATTCTAGTCAAACAGCCGCGTGCAGGTGGGAACAGTATACAGCTTGAGAAATATGTACATAATAGAAAGTCAGTCTGATCATCAAGCGCCTGCTGCTAGTGTTATAGAGAAGAAACCACCACAAACTGAAGCACTGATACTGTTTGGAGAAGAGAAACACTCACTGCAGCGCAAACTCTCAGACAGTTGCACACCTGACCGATGCTCTGAGCTACTTCTGCCGTTTGCTAAAATCAGAATACTTAAAAACGAGAAGGCGACTCGTGTGGTGCAGCAGAGGTGACAGGTGTGAACGAGCAACTGTGTCCTCAAAGGCTGCACGCTGTTACCCGCCAGGTCACACGAAGGTCACGACACACACACACGCTGACGGTTATCTACAGGGATGAAAACACACGGCGCTGGTTGTATTCCACCGTCTGCTCACGTCTGGCTGAGACACCAGCCTCGTTCCTCCACGCCTGCGGACAGAAATGTTTGCACTGACAGAAGCGCGGAGCGGGCGATTCGAGCTCACAAAAAAGGAAAAACACTTTATTTACTTCAATGCATTCCATACAGAAATGAAATTTTCTGATCAGCGTGGCAAAGCGCTCTATTGGCAAATGCTCGCAACACTCCACTGACCATACAGAGGGCGGCATCAACCTTTAAACGGGCCGAAACCATTCGTGATCCAAATAAAATCAACCGCATAAAGAATGGCGGTTGGACGGCGTGTCTGTGTAGGTCCATATCCTTTACGAAACCGCCATCTTTACTATTGTACTGCCTTTCTGGTTGACATAAACGGTTTCATTCTGAAAATATAAAATACTATAACGTAGCCAGAGGAGGTGGCTAAAGAGATGGGTGTGTGTGTGTGTGTGTGTGTGTGTGTGTGTGTGTGTGTGGGGGGGGGGGGGGGGGGG
>BJFM01001865.1:46148-72545 GCA_016586285.1 Arothron firmamentum | reverse complement strand
GGCATGGTGATGGTAGATATTCCGAGCATGCGCCTATGAGGATGAACATATCAGAGGATTGTGGGAAAAACAGGAAAAGTATGGGGGAGTTGTCCAGAGGCAGCAATGTGGAAGATGAGCCTGGGTGGGGTGGGGGTGGGGTTAGGGGGGCTAGCATGGCCCCCCTTGCGTGTCCTATCGATCCATCTCATCGAGTAGTGGCGTTGCATCTCCGGCAATGGACATGGGCGTACTCTCGATCATGGGACTGGGTGATGGCCGTGGGGTCATCCTCTGCACTTTTTTACGTCCCTCTGCTTCTTTCTCCTTCAGCCACTGCTCAGCCATTTTGCCCCAGTCGACTGCAGAAGAGTTGCTGCCGCTGGGTCTGCAGGAAGGAGAGAAGGTGGTGCTTTAAGCAACGTTGAAAAGAACTCGATATAGATCGATGGGTGTCTAGCACCATCTAGTGGCAGATCAATTAAACAGCTGAATAATTGACTGGATTCCGGTGCATGTGCTATAACCAGCATTCAAGCTTGGATTATATCATTCTGCTATTCTTTCACTCACTTGGCCTGCTGCTGTTGCTGTTGCTGCTGCTGCTGCGGTGTCCGACCTCTGGATGATGTGGAGGATGATGGCGTGCCGGAGGCGTGGCCGTGATGGCTGCTGTGATGGCCGTGGTGCGAAACATGGCTCCCGTGTGCGTGACTGTGTGAGGACTGTGGCGTGGCACCGGGGTATTGCGGTGTTCCCAGGGCCTGCTGGCTCGGTGTGGTGTAAGAGTAGCTGGGGGTCATCATGGGTGTGGCCATGGGCTGCTGAGGTGTAGCAAAGACCTGCAGAAGAGCAAAAGGTCAACTTCGACCGCCTCCAAAGCAAGCTCGGTCTGTCACTGGAACTGTCACCTGACACTCACATGATAAGCAGAGGAACTCCCGCCTCCTCCAGTGCTTCCGCCATAGCCGTACTGACTGGAGCCCCACTGTGCAGGTGTGGTGTTGGGGTTCTGGCCCTGGCCCGTGACTGCAGCGATGGCGTTAAACATCTGGGAGGTCATGTTACGAGGGAGTGCATTGACGGCACGCGTCAGGTCTGGAACAGGAGAAGATGTGGTTAAAATACAGTCAACCACACTGTAAAAAGAAAATGTGTTTGAAGGGAAAACCGCCTCACCTGCGATGTTAATATTAGCAGGGGTGGCGTTCAGGGATGCAGGCGTCCTGGTTCGACTGCTGTTGCTGGGAGTGATGCCTTGGAGGGTTGAGAGACATTATTATATTGCTCTATACATCAAGTGAGGTAATATACACTCTTAGCTAAATTCTGTACCTGGCACAGGCTCATGGTAATGGTCCTTAAACCAGCGGAAGAGGCCGTTAACTGTGGGGAATATCTGAGAACGGTAACGAAAACCATCTGGAGTGATGGTCACATACTCCACCCTACAGAGAAGAATAAACATGTTAAAGGAACAAAAACATCTGAAGCACTTGCAATTGAATTGTGGAAATGAGCCTAAAAAAACCCTGACCTTTGACCCCTCAATAAAGCCACACCTTTCCCCTACATGAACAGCTGCCATTTAAATCAGCTTCCTCTACATCAATCCCACTTATTATCAACATTTATAAGGGTAGCATCACCACACAGATAGAATGTTGTCCTCACCGGGGTTTGCCACGAGGCTGATAACCCAGTAAGAACTTCCCTGGCAGCTCTTTGCAGGCTGAGACGAAGTAAGGAATGAAAGTCGGCTTCTCTCTTTTCGTCCTGACCAGCAGCTCCTCCATTTTCTACCAGAAAGGGAAACAACACCAGATTGTGGCACGCCCCAAAAAGTAGCTGCAAAAGCTGCATCCAAATCTCGGTTTATACCTCTTTGCTTCCCCCGTTGCACTCCTGAAAGTACTTGTGTCCCAGGAGATCGCGGGCGAAAGACGCCATTGGCTGAATGTACCGAGCTGTGATTTCATCTAGATCTTCGAACTCCTGCAGGGAATAACGAGGACCACTTTAAGGAAATGCAGCAGCTCCATCAGCCATGGGAAATGGTCTGTTTCTCAAGGGTGCGATAACGAGAACGATGAATACGTTTAAAGGCTTACTTCGGTGTTGATCCACAGAGTGTGCCCTAAGCTGAAAGCATTCTCTTTGCCTTCTTCTTTCACATCCACATGCTGGTATATGCCATCAGCCACCTTCAAACATCACATCGCCAAGTTGGAATATTATATTCTATAGGTCCTTTTTCAATTTTTTTCTTTCCAACTTCTGTGGCGGTTATTGTCTTACTTTCCAAGTGACGGTGAGGTGATTCTCTCCCTTGCTGCTGGGTCGGATGATCAGGTCTCCCTGGTCCAAGGTCTCCATCATTTTCTCAGCCTGGTTAAAACTGATGTTGTGGAAGTTGGGGTGGGCGATCACACGCTTTATATACGCTACAGAAAGAGGAAACAATGAGTCTCTGTCAGTAAATATTTATATTCTCAGGACAAAGATGTCCACTGGGGTGTCCAAATCAAACTTTAATAAATTCCATAACGAACGTGTTCTCTGCTGTTTCTTTTTGAGCTCCTCGTCCTGTTTTTGGTCTTCAGACTCTGTGTCGAAGTCATAGTAGGTGTCCTTGGGGAGTTTCCACTCGTTTGCCTTGTCCATCAAATCTGAAGTGCGGCATGTGAGGTCCACGCTGAATTTCTCAATGTCAATCTTCATGATGCGACAGTGAACCGTCATACCAACCTGGAGCCGAACACCAGAACCAGCCATGGGTCACACAAATGACGGAGAACAAGGAGACGCGAACGTGCTCATGGAGTAGAAAGAAAAACACACTCACTTTGACCCTCTCTTCAGGATGTTTGACCACTTTGTCACTCAAAAACTTGGTGGGAATGAATCCCTGGACACCGTTATCTAATCTGGACCGAACCCCGATGGCCTGCCCGGGACACGACCCGCTGTCAAAGTGATTCCACACCTGAAACAGAAGCACAGAACAAAATGATGTATAGATTTGTTCTGTCATCGAGGAGGCAGCCCAAGGAAATTCTATTTATTTTTGTGACCTCGCTGAGTTCAGGGAAGTTGTCCTGCTGACAGAAGGGACACTGCCACAGCCCCGTGGCATCGTTACGGATCGCCTGGTCATAACTTTCTCCCTGAGGTCTACGGTGAGCGATGCCAGTAACTATACTGGTAATCAGCTTACCTGAAAAGAAAAAAAATCTATTTTCAGTACAAACTATATCAACCACTTGAATCATTTTCAGTGACTTTAGAATGACATTATAAGCACATTGGTAGCAACGGTATTACCAATGTAAAAGGTCTCTGGAGTTTCCTTGGTAACCATGTTGAAGACCTCTTCGGTGTTAGGGACCCTGTAGGGAACTCTCAGGTCTTTATACCTGCAGCTTAGTTCTGCACGGATGTCGTACAGAGTAATTCCCTTGTTGCCGTAGCCCTACGGGGGAAAAAAACGGTCAGAGAGACAACAAAATTGATGACGCAGGACTTTGTTGCAACAGACACAAACCTGTCTCTCCAGCTCTTCGGCAAAGGCATCCAGGTCCAGATCTTTAAGACGTTCTGGGTTTTCCAAGATCTCCTCCAGAGCCCCGGCTGGGTTGGCATCCTCGGCTGACTCATCATACTCAAGAGCATCCACCGCCATCTTACGGGCCCACTCGTATGTTTCAGGATGGACGCGAGAGCCGTCCAGGACCTCAATATAGGAGTCCGTGCTGCGTGGAAAATTCATGCGAATTAAATAACTGTAGCAAATGTAATAAATGTGCCAAGAGTTTAAGTGTGTCGCAGATCTTCGCGAGAGACCAACCTGTCTCCGAGTGATGCAGTGTCTATTTTAATAAATCCAGCGCAGTTGATAAAAACTTTAGGTCCCATGTGACACATGGTGACCAGCTGGGTTCTGTTTTCCAGACGATTGTTGTTCTGCTTCAGAATCTGTGCAAACACAAAACTGTTACTCACAAGCACAGAGACTGTGTTTCTGAGTGCACGTAGGACATTGAGGAGAATTTGCCTTAAGCAGGTGGGAACCCTTCCTCGGTCCCAGGCCACAGACATACTGGACCAGGCTCTGAGTATGAGGGTGAGCGATAGCCTTGTTCACGTCCACTCCGACCTCGTTCACACGGTTGATGAATTCACAGTAAAGAGCAGAGAGCAAGTCTTCCTTCACCACATGCTCCTGAGAGAGGAGGTCAAGATAATCGAGATAAGCGCGAGGATGAACATTGTCAACTCTTACAAACTTAATTAACTATTAAAAAACACAAAATTCATGCAAATTCAATGTCTGGAAAATTAAGAAAAGGGTATATTTCAATCACGTACATCCCTAAATAATACAGTTAATGCTGCCGATTATCACTTTCAATGAACTCAACGCCATTCTAGTCTTGAAACTCACCTGCAGGGGGTGCAGTTTGAGACAGAGGATATCTTCATCTGTGCTGCAGACCTGAGCGTACTCCATCAGAGGATCCTGGATCTTCCTCGCTACAGACACAGCCTGCCGCAGCAATGGAGGATAATCCCTAAAATCAGCCTGCACACAGAAAGCAGACAAAACATTTGCTGTGTGTGTGTATGTGCATTTAAATTTCAAATCTATGGCCGTGCCTTTTCACTGTGTGCAGCCAGGACGACACTTACTTCAGACTTTTTGCTGTTCATGTACAGCGTGGCCAGTTCATTGTCAACAAGCTCCACTCCCACAGCAGGCAGGGCGGATTCCTGCTCAAGCTCACTGATTGCCCTCTTCATGTCCTCCATGATCATTTGGGCGTCACTGTGCACATGGCATTAATATTCCACTGTTCAGATTAATCATTGTGCATGCAGCTTTACTGGCACATTCAAAAGAAATCTAGCATTTACCGGTTTTCCCCGGCCACAGCTATTACATGCGGTTTCTTACTGGTCAGAAACTTTTTAAGATTTTCAACGTCTAGAGCCTGCAGATGACAAACAAACACAGATTCAAGACCGATCAGCTCAGAGTAATGACCAGCGACAGCCTGCCTGGGCTGCTTTTGTACCTTCTTCTCTCGCTCTTCCTCTCTGAAGGCATTCCTCCTCTTCATGAAATACGGCAGACGCAGAAAATCGACCACCTCTCCTTCCCCGTTTATCAGAGCACAGAACACTGGTGTATCTCTAAAGGGAGAAAGATCACTGTCATATTGATGGTCAAAATGCATTAGGACACTCGTGTATGTCAGAAGAAAGGGAACACAAACCTGCTGGGTGCATAGGCTACACCCAACACCCGAATGCCTTTGCCTTGACTTTCATCCATCAGATCATCATCTTCTTCAGCCAGATGATCTGGCCTGTAAGGAGCCACTTTAAGCCAGTTATACAACCGGCGACAGCAGGACTATAAAGATGGGGAGAAAAAAAACAACTGTTTTTTTGTTTTTTTTTTTAATTTAAAAAAAATCCTAATCGAGTACACATAGTCTGCTGCACGATACTTCAACAAAAGTAGATAGATTACCCTGACAATGCTCTCTTTGGCTTCAGCGATAAGTTTGCTCTTGAGCTCTTTGGCCATCTGAGGGTAGAGGAACTGGGTGAGGGCTCTCTCTATGGCTAACGTTCGCTGCCTGTTCCACTCCTGCACCTGGTGACTGAACTCGTCTCTGTAGTAGAACTGTTTGATTTCATCAAAGTAGGTTTGATCTCCAGCGTATCTGAGGAGAGGCAAAGAGGAGACGGAATCAGAATTCCAAATGTTGCAGTGCTCGCAAGGATATGATCCAAACAAAAACCGCAGCCTGAAGTTCCACGACACAAAACTCGGGGGAGCTATCCTACTTATGAATCACGGCTAGTTAGTGTTTTTTACAGATGCTAAAAATATAAAACACATCAAATTTTTGCTTGTTAAGTGTCCACTGAGTAATGAATAAGCAGAAACAAAGGGAATAGCAAATGCTTAGTGTATTTCTACATTTAGAACAGATTTAATAGAACTGAACCTAACCCAGAACTGTCTGTAATAACCACATCAGTTTGTTTATATCTGGACAGAGATGGTTTATTACGTTAATACCATCACTGAGTAAATAATTCTTCTTTTTTTCTTCCTGTTCATCAACTTGTCATCGTACTTACCCTTTGACGCCAATCAGATCGATACAAATGTCGATGGACAGCAGTCCCTCGTCCTCTGCCAGGCACATTTTCAAGAACTGTTCCCCGGTAAGCTCTTTCACCGGCTTGTTTTTTAAATATTTGAAGGAGTAAGCAAAATGAGCCTCATCCACCTCCTGTCGGAAGAAGCCAAGTGGGAAGATAGCTTAGCTGCCTTTACAATATTTCTCCAGTTAATAAAAAAGTACGATCTTCTGCCTGCTCATACCTTTTTGCCTTTCTTTGTGGGTTTGATGTTAATCTTGGCTCGCTCCTGAAAGGTCTGCCGGAGAACATGTCTGACCAAAGGTTCACGAGCAATCTGCATGGCGACCATGTACCTGGTTCCCTCCAGGACTGCCTCTGGAGTGGAGAACTGACTGCAAACGTAGTCTTTGGCCAGCTCAACAGGCTCAGCCGGGAACTGCTCCGTCTCGTGCCTTTGGTAACTGTCTCTCAGATTTTCTCCAAACTGCTCTGGAGTCAAGCCAAACTTCTTTGCCAAGCCATCTACATGATTAATGACCAGACAAAAAGCTATAAGCATGGGAAAAAAGAATACCCTGACACTGAGACAATGGTGCGCAAGACATAAAAGGAAACTAACCAAGACCGACACTTTGACAGATACTGTACATATCTCTGCGAGATGCCAGTTTGAGGTCTGGTCCTTTCTGCTCTTCTTCTTCTATCTCCATTTCCTCCTCTTCACCTAAAGAGTAAACTGACATCAGTCCCGAAACTAACAGATAAAATAAAGCGATAACAGGCAGAGTCAGATTTAAAAATCTACTCCATCTATTCATCCCTCATCTTACCATCTTCTGAGACTTCTTTAATCTTCTTGAGCCTTTTCTTATTGGCTTTTGCGGCGTTCTGCATCTTGGGAATGTCTCGGCCGTAGTATAGCAGGAAATGGTTGTAAACATCTCCCAGTTCTTCAAGGGTTTGGACATCTTTCAGCCTACAAATCAAAAAATGGACAAAAATCTGACACAGCTATGACAATGTGTAAATAACACTGCTTCTTCCCTGAAATTAGTTCTTATATCCTGTATTTGCAGAAATAGACTGTAACAAACACATTTGTTCTTCTGGTTGCCAAACATACCTCTCCATATCGGCAGTGTCCAGAGGACGGATGCCATCAGCTAACGGTTTGTCAGGATCAGCAGAGATCTGCTCAAACTGGTAGGACTGCATCTTTTGAAACAGCCGGGTCAGATTCTGTTTCCTGGTCTTCAGCTGAGTCCACTGGCAGATGCAGATAAAAGTGAACAAACCACATATGGCAAATATTGAAAAAGGATTATTATCATTTAAAAACAATGAGCATTTCTAGAGGTAACAAAAGCAGCAGTATCTCTACCTTCTCATCCCACTGCCACACTTTCCATAAGTCATTGATGTTGAGTTCTGGTTCCACATATTCTTTTCTGTAGAAAGCTATAAATGGAACCTAAAAAAAAAAAATATGAGAAATGAGCTAGAGACAAAGAGATAAACTCATTAAGCTGTGACAGAATGCTGGCTGCTTTTGCCTCAAAGAGTTGGTTCCTCATGAAATTGAGGGCTTCTTTAATCTTTGCGATAGTGCTGGGGCCTTTCCTGCTGAAATTTGTGGTGGTCCCCCTGTCGAGGTAATCTGTACTCTCCTATATGGGAACAAACAGTAAATGAGGCCTATTTCATATTTCGGAAACCTGAGTCAGCATCATTGATAACAGTCCAACTAAAACCTTTCTGTGTGTGCATTTTTCCTGAGTGTGTACAGAAAAAAGCTGCACCTGCATGGAGATGGTGAGAGTAGAGAACCCATGTCTGAAGATCCACTCTGCTTCTTCCTCCAGCTCATCATCCTCAGCTGGTTTAACAGGGATAGATCGCAACTACAAGACACAGCAAAGACATGAAACCACATCCAGCAGAGACTCATCAAGAGGGTATAACTTTTATGTAGAGCAAAAGATTCTAGCTCCAGATTCAATGTTCAAGTTGAAATACATCAGTCTCTGTGATCTCAGATAATAAGCTAAGACTGTTAAGAGCAGCTTTTTTCCTGCAACCATTGATGCATAATATCTGCAAATCATATATAGTGCTCTACAATGCTGTGGATGTGATGCTAACAACAAAACAATAAAGTGATATTACAACGACCACACACCTGGAATCTCTCGGGCATGTCTGTAGTGCGGATCTCGTTATCCTGATCTGTCATGTGACTGCTCTCCAGCTCACTAGGCTCGTAGAGTTCAAAAATGCTTTTCCTCCCCAGCCTCCTCTTTGTCTGCTTTTTGGGACGGTCCCAACTTTCTTCATCTTGGTCTTCTTCCTCCTCCTCACCCTGTTCATACATGTCTGCTTCAAAGTCGGCAAAGTCAAAGTCGCCACCAAAGATTTCTTGGGCCTCCTGGAGGGCTCTGTGAGAGAATTAAGAGGGAAAGGAAGATGATGGAGGAAACTGTTTTTCATAGACCTATAAAATACACAAAATGTGGCCAACAACATCTGTAGTAAATATTGCATCAATCTACTTGTTTTTTCCATGATACTCACGCATCTGTGTACCCAGAGAACTTCTTGCCTCTGCCCTTGGTGATAGGTTGTCCATCATCATCCACAATAAAATCATCTATGTCTATGGAGACAATGTACATATTAAAAAATATTATTTCTAAATGAATCCAGTGCAAATCAAGAGTGCTGGCAGTTAATATTGACAATTCTCTGCCTCTCACACTCTGCAACAGAAACCCTTTAGCTTACCTGATTCCTCATCCTCTCCCTCCTCATCGTCATCACCCCGAGGAAGAGGTTCGTCGACAGCCTCTCCTTCCTCCAAATCGCCCTCCCCATCACCGTGAAAGATCTCATCAGCAATCAAGTCCTTCTCATCATCGTCTTCTTCATCATCGTCCATAGTTTTTACACGTTCATATTTCTTCTTCTGTGTAATAAGACAGAAACAGTCTGAATAGAAGCTTTAACTGTATTAGACCCACAGTTATGATGCAAATCAGGCACTACAGGACGCAGAAGCGCCAATCACATATACTTACCCTCCTTTTAACTTTAACACCCAAATTTTCTTCAATTAGGTCAAGATCATCGTCATCCAGGTAGTCATCATAGTCTGCAAACAGGAATAGTCTGAGTGAAAAGAAATAATACTCGTGCCTGTTTACTCAGCTAAATTTCAGTGATGGTTAAGAAGTCCAGTTTCACCAACACAAAACATAAACACTACAGGAATTCCCTGGAAGGCAAAAGCATGATTGCAAATGCCATTTCACAGTAAAAACATGGTGGAGTTGTTTGGTCACAGAAGTAACAACACCATTCTTTGCTCAAAGTTTTTCTGAAGCAATTTATTCTTTTAGCAGTTACTAAGTCAGTTCTGAACAGTAGCGTCAAATACTTTTACTTCAAATGAGCCAAACATAAGCATAAGTGCTTTAATGGAGCCCAAACAAACGGCTAATACAATTGTAGTAACAGACGGTAATATGTCTTTGGGCGTCAGTGAACACAGAAAACTCACTGCGCTTTTTACGATGATGCTTCAATTCTTCCTCGGAGTCACTCCCACCACCGCTTGCACTTTTTTGACTTTCTTCTTCCTCCTCGTCGCCATCATCAATAAGTCCACGCAGATTTCCCTGCTCATCCTGGTCCTCAGTGTTCTCTTCTTCTTCCTCATCTGTGGAGTTGGGACAGATATGCAACCTATGAATCATGTCATCAGAGCTGAAATACAAGCCCAGAACTAAAGCAACTCAAATCTCACCATCCTCCTCCATGAACCTTTGGGTCTTTTTAGGCTTTAGGTCTTTTTCTTCAAACTCTTCCTCTGACTCCTCAGCCTCGCTCTCAATAAAGTCTGACATGACTGCTGTTTCTAAAAAGACAAGGGAGTTGATGTTAGTAATCCTTTTTGATGTTGTTTAAACATTTTTACAGTTCACAATCACAACATTGCACAGAAAATTCTGAAGAATGCAGTAAGTTGCATTATATTGGCACTTTTATCAAACAACTAGTGCTACTTACATTAAACTCATTACTGTACAGACAAAAGTATTCAGGGATACACAGCATATGCGCCAAGTAAACTAAGACCTTACACGTATACATGACATGGTTGCGCCATATAATACCAGTTATGTGTTGGGGAATGAAATAAGGGCTGACGTTTCAGGCGAAATGGACACAAAGGGACAACTTTAATCTCTCTTATGTTGACGCAATGCGTCCTCGATTGGAGAAACGACTGACCACGTTTTTTTTTTTTTAAATTATACTCTAACACCTGGAATAGCTACTGAGGACAATTAAAAAACTATTAAGTACTCTCAAGGAAAAGGTATTATTTCTTGCCCATAAACCGAGTTTAAAGCAACACAACAGACAACTAGCAAGCACTGGCGCGGCTAACAATAAACCTTGCTAATTTGCTGTAGAGAAAACCCCATTATCAGTTCGACAAGAATGTATTATATCCTGATGATATACGTTATACAATCGTGAAATATCATATAGTCAGTTATATTTGTAGAAATATACCGATGTGTTTGAGTCTTCTTAATAATATTAGCATATCACTAAGTTAGCCTAGCATTAGCTCAAACGACAACATCGACCAGCTCTTTTAGCGGTTGCCAATGAACCACACCACGATCGCTGGACAGCAAACGACCACATAAAGCTTAGACTTACACGCCTTAGTGCGGTGGTCTTATCCTTAAAATGAACAATAATGCTGTGATTGTGTGTTATATGATTCGGGGACTTTAGAGTTGTAAAAATGGCCGAGAGGTCCGACAGCGAGTGGCGTGAAGACAATTCCGGGGTACGATGAGGAACTTTCAACCTTTTCATCATTAAAGTATCGCCCCCTGCTGTTTGATTTTTTTTATTATACACTTTTTAAACTCATACATTGGAAAATAATTACGCATACGTGTTTCTTGAAACTAATTTAGATCACATGGTAACATCAAAGCACAATGGTGGAATCAAATCATAACAAGGCCTTACTAGAAAAGCACACAGAGAGTACAAACCTCCACCAGGCAATGATGAAGAATCCCTCCAAAGATTTTTATGGATAGTATATATTAGTATATCAAATAAATAGTATTTGGCAGTAGTACTACAAGGTTACGTTTAGGTTGCTTGATGACCAACGACAGGGATCAAAGGCTTGATACACCGTTACAACTCCGGGGCGCTGGGGGCGCTGTTTGTTGGACTCTATACCGGGACCGGGGATCGCTTTGATGACGTAGCACAAAATATTATAATTCTGCGTGAGGCACCGGCGGTTGCTAGGGTTTGTCATGGGTAACTTAAGTTATGCTGTCGTCCCACAGTCTTTATCAACGGTTTTATTCTTAGTATGTGTTTTAGCTGGGCCGTCTTTCGGCACGGAATTAAGTTTTGTGACCTGCGGATCAGTTATAAAATTGTTAAATCTAAAACACAATGTAAGACTACACTCGCACGACGTACGCTACGGTTCTGGTGAGTTCCCTTAAATGATTATTAAGCTATAATACACAGGATTTTTTCCCGCCCTTCCTACTGATATTAATTCTTTTTGACATTACCCAGTCTTCTGCTGAGTCAAAACGAAAAGGCTTGTTTGTACAGAGCCCAACAGTGTCACTGTGACATTTCATTCACATAGATTATGTGTCACAACCTTGACCAGTTTGTCCTTAATAATTTGATTTTCGTTTAAAAAAATTCCCGTTTCGTCCTTTAATTACAGTCCTTAACCGATCTGTCTGTCCTAGTACAGATTGTGTGATACATTTAAAAAAAAAAACATAACTAAGATTTAAATTTGCACTTTACTGGTTGTAGTCTAATTTTGAAATTCATTTGAGTACATACAATTCTTCAAGTACATCTGCCATTTATTGGCTATTGTCTGACTGGTCTAGTTTTAAACCAAGTTTATTTATTGGCCCAGTATATTTTGTGCTGAACAAGTGTCTTGCATTGCTTTTGCTGCTACCTGTGTGTGTTGTGTGTGTGAAACAGGCAGTGGTCAACAGTCTGTAACCGGGGTAGCTGCGGTTGAAGACAGTAACAGCTACTGGAGCGTTCGAGGGCCGAGTGATGCCCCGTGCTATCGAGGCACCCCTGTCAAGTGCGGACAGACCATCCGCCTCACTCATGTCAACACGGGCCGCAACCTGCACAGCCACTACTTTGCCTCACCACTTTCATCAAACCAGGTGTGTTGGGTGGAAGCACACAGGGAAAGTGGGGAGGAATTGGTGTTAAAAAGCTAATTTTGGCATTTAAAATGAATTCAAGCCTGCATTGCTGCAATGTAACCATATGAATGACACATTTATCACTTTTTCATTCCAAATGAATTTAAAAAAGTCATACTGTTTTGTTAATTAAGCTTTAAACAAACCTGAACTAAAATGTTACTTGGCTAATATCAGTAGTTGAGTTTGTTCTCACAGTTTGTACCCCAAGCTTGGCTTACATCTCGTAGAACTTTGAGCAACATTTTGAGCTTAATCTGAATTGACAGCTTTGACATTTCACCCAAGTAAAGCTGTGTAAAAGCAGCATCCTTTTTGCGAGTGTAAACCCAGTCTAGCCCCAGGGTTAGAGTACTGGAACACTTGTACTATCTTGTTTTGATGAAATTACATGTTTTTCATGTAGAACTTTATAATACTTGCATTTGCTAAATAATTGAGTCTGTGAAAGTTGTTTCAGTTTAGTTAAATCTGAATTAATTATTCATAAAATAAATACCTGATTATTGTATATTCCACGTCTTCTCGTCATTAGGAGGTCAGTGCATTTGGCGAAGAAGGGGAAGGCGATCATCTGGATGAGTGGACAGTTCAGTGTGGAGGATCTGTATGGAAGCGCGAGGAGGCCGTCCGTTTGCTTCACAAGTCCACTGACTCGTTGCTGTCGGTAACGGGGGAGCAGTACGGTCGTCCAATCCACGGTCAAATGGAAGTTCACGCCATGTCGAGCCCCAGCCAGCACAGCCTGTGGAAGGCCATGGAGGGCATCTTTATGAAGCCCAGCGAGAGCCCAGCAGGCAGCCGAGGCTACACTCACCCACACACAGAGTTCTGACCTTGGCATTTCCCACAGCTTCTGTCACTTCCCATTTTCCCTCTCTGTCTCCAGCTGTACTCTCACCTCCTTTATTATACCTCTGTCATTCTGGCACCAGCAGCAGCCTCTCTTCCCTCTTTTGTCTCATACCCCTCTCTAGTAACTCCTCCATTTCTTTGTAAGGAGACACAAAATCCCTGTCATGTTTCAGGCTTCGTGACAATCCGGAATCATTTATTTGTTATTGACACTACTTGAATTCTTGAAGTCAAAGTCTTGGAAAAGATTTGTATGCTTTGTTTAACTTAATTACACTTAAATTGTTCAATTTGAGAACTAAAAATTCCAAAACAACAAATATGAATAGAAATAAAGACAATAAATGATAAGGAAATTACATTTCTTTCACAATTTAAGATGACGATTCTTTCAGGCTCAGTTGTGGTGATCTGACTGTAGGTGAACATTATTCTATCTTATTTTTGAGTTTTTAAGCCCAAACCTTCTTTCCATTATCTTAAATTCATACATCCCATTTCAAGGTCGGCCTTTAAATGACCTTGTTGTTAAAATGATAGGGTTTGAAGAACTTCTGACTTGAGATGTGACTCAGGGCTTTTCTTTGACACTTGTAGAACAAAAACTTGGTCCCATCGCTGCCGAAAGGTTTGCTTCCATAGGAACTAGAGGACATGAAAGTATTAACATATGTGGTGCCAAGAAGACGAGTTTATTCTTATTTATTATCGATCTGCCATCAGCAGTCTCTAAGACAGCGCAGATTTTGACACTCAGTCAGAAGAACTTTGTGCCTTTAGCCATGTAGAATACAGTTGGAGACACTAATTTTCCTGGTTTTTGTGAGCCATTTTCTACTTAAACGGTGAAAAACTTTGTATAATTTCCAACACTAGCACAGACTGTAAAGTACCACAAGAAGCGATATTGTTTTGGATAGAGGTCTTTTGTGCTTGTTCGGAAAGAAAACAGTGTTGTGCATTGATGCTGCCTGTCTGTATGTTTGTTACTGAGGATCATATGTGTTACAAACATGCAGTGAATACCTCATTAAAAGGACTTTTAAGCATTCCATCCCTATGACTTTATATCTTGTTATATCTACTATATACCAGGTTTTGGTTCACCAAAGATTCTAAAACTTAAATATCACACCCACTGAGGTTTGTGTTTGTCTTTGACTGATTTTTCTGCTGCTTTTGTTGCTCCGTGGCCTCAGCGCGCTGTGGCCTCTCTATTTATAGAGCTGACATTTAACCCGACGCAACCGTGAATATAACAGAAGCGACAGGTAGATGAACCAGCCCACCCCCCACTGTGAGCCAATGTTTCTAGGTTATTCCTTCAGCAGTAAACACAGCTGTTCTATAAAAAAGAAAGTTTATTGCATAAACATATATGGATACATATTTATATATTAGAGATTGAACAGACCAAATTGTTATTTGCATGTTTAAATATCCATTCCGTTGGTGACTATTGCTGTTTTCTTTCACCTTTTCTAAGCAGCATGCCAAGGTTTGGATTACATATTTCAGTTTTTTTATTATTACTATTATTATATTACATTATTATTTTATCTCTGTACAGTCAATAAGGTAAAAACATGTTCTGATTAAAAACAATTTCCAAAAAACATGATCGTGACCTGGAGATAGAGTCGTGTGAGCTCCAAAAATGTGGAGAAAAGTTAATGAGACCCCCCTCCCCCCGATTTCACATCAACATGCAGAGACGTCTGACTGGCACGATTCCAGTGGTGTGTGCTGGTTTTAAAAAGGACCACGCCGGGCCGAGAGGTCCAGGTACCAGATGTGTGTAGAGTACTCCATAGACACGGGCTGGAGGTCACAGGGAGGGTGCAGCGTACACAATACAGGAAATACAGGACTGTGAGCAACACACACTACAGATTCCACTCCACGCAGAGCCTCGGATGATCCAAAGTGACGTGAGACAGAGATGATGATGATGATGATGTGACCTTGTATTTGCATATTTATGAAAATGCCCTCTTCTGCTCTCTGATTTGATTAATAGCTGGTAGAAAGTGGGGAAGGTGGGGGCTATCGAGGTAAAAAAAAAAAAAAATCTGAATATTTCACAAATCCCTATCCCACCACGAGTATGATTAAGTGAATTTTGTATAGAAACCTACATGACATGCATACTGATTTACAGTATAATACAGTACATTTCTGCTGTCAACCGGGATCTTACAAACTTTTTTTTTGAAAGAAAGCCCTCTACTCTTGACATTTCCATCCTTGTTCACAATGGTTACATTTAAATGTAAAAATGAACATAATTTCTGGTGCTTGCAATGAATTGCACCACTGAAACCAAAAAAGTCAATGTGAGAAAAGAAAAGAGAATAAACATCTATTTATGGTACCACTCTACAGATAGATGCCCGACAGTGGACCCACATAAAAAAGACAATCGAATTCAACCTTGACTGACTTGGTTAAATCGGAGCATGGTTGGGAACCCTCTCAGGGTCCTCCATGAACCCTTTTCCAGCCCAGCAATCTTAACAAATGCCTTGTCTAAGAACCATAAAACGCGGCTATCATTTCAGGCTAAGCACCAGCAGCTGCTGCCCCATCCTCTCATCCAATTCTGGAATGGGACAGCGCACTTTGCTTTGTGGAAAGAGATCAACTGTCCTTGAGAGACAAAACGAAAATCTATGGATGTTCAAGCTTCAGTTCTCACCTCCACCGGCAGAGGGCAACACTTCCAACGAAAACACCTACACTACTCTACATCCCCGATGTGTCACTTTTTAAACCTTCATACATTCTGCTATTGAAGGTAATAATACATTACACAAGCTACGTTGTGATGTTTGTTTGTATATACAGTGGAATCCAGGTAACAGGTAACGTTTTGGGCTGGCAGTGAGTACACTGGCATGCTCGGTGAGGTTTGTTTTCAACACAGTAGGGCAGTATTACAATATGATGGTGAGGACAAAACATTTTGACCCATAGATCACTTAACCTTGAGTTCCAACTTTTTATTGAATTTCAATCATATTGAAAAATTTGGCAATCCCACCCCCGACACTCTGTCCCTCGGCTCTATCTTGAGCATGCTCCTCTACGGCATGCTGCAGTTTTAGTGACACTGGCTTCTAATACAGGACTATAGATGAAGAAATACGTCTAAAACTCAATAAAGCCTGTTCAGATGCTAAGTTAGACTCCACACAATATTGCAATGTTGGAGGACTGGTGTTCCTCCAACATTACATTCTGGGTTGGGGAGAGGGCTCTGAAATTTCTAAAACATCCCAACACATCTGATTTGATTAACTTATCCATCTTATACCTCTCAGACACTTGATTTGCACGTGCGCTCTCTCCACCAACCAGTATCCAGGTGACAGATGGTTCTGACTTTGCCCCTGACTGAGTGATGCTTTGTGCTCCTTTTACATACACAGAAAGACCTCAGTGTCTGTACACAACTGTGTGAGATATGGAGGGTTTACATTTATATACGTTGGACACATTCGTTCATTCACATTCGACGCAACTTCTCCAGGTCTGTAATAACCACCTTCTGTTTTGGGAATGGCTCCAAGCACCTGGTATATGTTTGCAGGAATTAGAAAATCAAGTTTAAAGGGTGGTCTTGAAAACATAAACCCCATCATTTTTTCACTGCTTATATAAAAACATTATTCTTTTTTCCTCCAGTTACACCAAATGGTGAGTTTTTCCAGTTCAAACAGGTTTCTCCTTTTTTTTACCATCTACAAGGTTCTTCGAAACAATAAAAAAAAATGTTAATAGAAATATAAATAAATAAAAAAACAGAAATAAATTAAAAGGTGGTATAATAAGACAAACTCAGTTGATTGTTTCGAGAAGTGTCTGGGTTGTGGTCGGTCCAGCTTTGGCTGCAAAGACGAGAAAAGGTGAGGTCATGGCTGTCCTGTCCCCCCTGACCCCCGTGCTCACAGTGCAAGTGGTCACTCCATGCCGTTCCGCAGCATCTGATTGGCTGCGATCAGCATGACGCTTATGATGAACGCCATAGCGAAGGCGCAGATCAAGCTTTTCCTGACGCAAGTCTGCCGGTTCTTTTTCTTTGGATGGACTGAAGGAGGAGAAAAGAAAAGAGAAAATGCCCAAAAATTAGAAACATATTACACATGGTTTAGTCAAGTGGCATTCAGGAACACCTGACACCCACCTACACTCACCTAACACCTGCTACATATTTAGCACACAAGGCAATTAGCATGAATTCAGCATTAAAGCATGTTTGGAAGAAGCATTTGCGCCCCTTTATTCAACATTAAAATGACTAAATGTCACTGGAACGTTCCTGTCCTTCACGTCTCTTCTGCTGCCTGTAGAAAAGAATGTCTGATTCCTGTATGGAGAGTAAATGTGACCCACTTCTCACCCCCATTCTGTGACGGAAAAAAAATTAGGATGAAACGGCGGCTGGCTCGCGTTGCAGATCATTTTCCTGACCCAGATCATCAAGTGTTTCCTGCACAAATGAGGAGCTAAGAGAAGGTGTAAAAACGGTGGTTGATGCTGCAGACACGCGGAGCGAGGAGCAACTTTGTCATTGTGTTACCTGAACTGAAGGATTCTCTGAAAGACACTGTCTCAGGAGAGGGAAAGAGGAAGAGCAGCAGAGACCGACATGTCCTCCAACAGGCCTGGCAGCAGTAACAACAACCATAAGTCCCCTGGCTGACAGGTCCTTGTCTCACTTGCTAAGAATCACACTCCGCATCTATAAATCAAGCCCAAGTCTTAGATGTAGAAGAGACTCTAAATGGCACTGATGTCCCGCTGGACGCGACGGAGATGGGACAGGAACAGACATGAAAGAGGGAAGTGGAGGATGCTTAGAGGCAAAGCCGTACAGCTGGTGATTTCAGGGCGGGATCTGCACATCTTTCTCTGCCACACAAAACTCCTCTGCAAACAAAAGAAACTTAGAGAAATGTCAAGCCAAGAGTGGCCTGATCGCTTCGTTAGCTTCACTGTCCCTTCCCTTCTCTCCAGTTCCTCTTGGCTCTGTCTTTCTTATGGTCCCTCAAGCTGGTGAACCAGTACCCAGTGGATTTATTAAAACTTTGGTTGCCTTCTTGCACATCTGTTCCATCTTCAAGGTTGTCCCCTCACATGTCTAAGCTGTTTCACGGGTTTCTGTGGTATTATTCTCCCTGCTGTGTCATAATTTGATTTTATGGCTATAAGGAAATGTGCTAAGGCATTAAAGATGAGACTTTCCTTGTATTACAAAGAAGGTTTCCCTGTATTTATGTCGCTGTTCCCAGTGTTTCTTAACGCTCATTACCTTAAAATGTTTCCACAAAGTGTGACCTGTATCTTTGACAATGAGGTCAATGGTTATCAGAAGCATCTGCTCACAGTTTCTGGAGCCATTTCAGAGATCTTGAAGCAGATTTTTGCAGCATCTGTGCTTCCAACTAAATGTAACTGCCTCTAACTTTAATATCAAGCACACAGAGACAAGTCTGGGATCATTAGCGTGCTTCCTCAAGCGTGACGTGTATGATTTCGTCTGAACGATGGCGCGAAACGGAGCTCCTCACCTCCCTCGTACTCAGGGCAGTTCCCTGAATTTTCGTTGAGGCTCTCTTCCTCCGTGATGATGATGTTCTCTATGTCCTTCATCGTCAGGTGGTCGCGGAAGGCATGGAAGAGCACCTGCTTCAGCTCATCCAGAGACAGCTGCTGCATGTCAAACTGCAGGGATGGAGACAGAGATCAATGCAGAGGCGCGGCCATCCACACGCAGCTCAGAGGAGGCAGCTGGGTGAGAGCGAAATGATTCAAATGTACACAACGCCCTCTTTAAATCCACCGGTGAAATCTATTATCTGGTGTCATTCGAGAGCGCTGCTTTCATTTAATGATAGCGTGCTCACGCCGTCGCAACCCTGCTGCTATTTATGGACGTCTGAATCAGTATGCAAACCAGCGTGGGAGCATAAACACGGGCCGATAAATCTATGCAAATACGCGCAATTTGATGGATACACCAATTAGAAATGAAATACAAGCGCATTTACTCTGCTGGCTTGTATTCTCAGTTGTGTGCAAGTGTTTGGTTTGAAATATTACGTTCTGACACCCAGACGACTAAATTCTAGCTTAGTCCTTAAGCGTCACACCCCACCTCCCACTGATGCGGATCTCTCTCACAAAAAAAAAAAAATCACCATGTGCATCTGTCTTTACATTATTTGATCCCACTGAGGCCGAAGTTCAATGGATAAAATAAGAACACCAGTCAGTCTAAATGAGAAAACAGCACCGTTCATGCATCAGTGAGCTGGTATTGCTTCTGGTAAATGTATTTGGAAGGACAGGAGTGATTACTGCCCAAAACTGATTTTTCTGCTTGTCTTCATGCTAAATCTGAGCCCAGTCAGCAGCACGTTGTATTATATTGTATTATATTATTTTCCCATATTTACTTACCCACTGTTTAGAAATAGTGGGCGAGCGCGGTGGTAAGGCTGTTATTTCTTCCCTCAAACATTTATATTTAACGACCTGACTCCAGGTATTGTCAAACAGCATTACTTTTTCTGTCAGCAGCGTTGTTTCCAAGCAACCCTGGGCAAATGAGTCTCAATTATGTCTCTCAATGTAGCTGATTTAAGGTAATAACAACAAGAAAAAATGTTTCCAAGCACTTTACTTTTGCAGTAGTGAGTGAGTGCGTCGTTTTTGAGTGGAACCTCATCGACTGCCTCTCAGCACTATTTTTGCCCACAGGGCAAAATGAATCCTTATAGTGTTCATTTTTAAATGCAATATTATTTTAAATGGCATGAATGAAAGTGCAAAAATCATTCCAAACTGAAATCCCTGCATTGTTGCTGAATGTAATGAGATTACAAAAGGACCTGCTACACACACAAGCACACCTCATATGAATGCATTTCACGTAAATGTTGAGTGAAACATGCACATGCCTCCGACTGTGTGTGCTCAAACACTCGAGCAATTTGCCAAACAAACGCGCACATTTAGTGACGTTTCTAGAGTTGTTCCTGTATGTGTGTGTGTGTGTGTATGAGAGAGAGAGAGACGACGGTGCGATAAACATATCTACAGCTCTGAGTGAAGCAGCTTGCTGAGGCCCTCTGGCTCAGATTAGCAACAGTTGGAAGGTCTGAGCCTGCTCTCTGCTTTGCCAAACCTGTCTCTGCCTGCACAGCATGCTGGGAAATGGAGGAACTACTTTGTGGAGTGCAGAGAAGACCTGTTCATCGCACGCACACACACACACACACACACACACACACACACACACACACAGACGCAGACCCTCTGAGACTCAGAGACTTGGAGGGATGGCTTGTCAAAGGAATTTGCCTGATATGTGACGGCTGGTACACAGACGTGTGCGTGTGTGTGTGTGTGTGTGTCTGTGTGTGTGTGTGTGCGTGCGTGCGTGCGTGCGTGTGTGTGTGTGTGGCTGGTAAGCAGCAGCTGACGGAGCAGAGGCCGGGGGTTTTTCTAACGGCTGCAGGACACTTTCGTTGGGCAAACAGATGCGTGCACGCCTCTGATCCAGCCTTGACTCTGCTTGTCCCGCCTGTCATAAAGCTCCTGCGTCTCCTGACCCTCCTCTGAAGGGTCACCTGGAGCGGCTACGTGCACGCACCGTTTCCTCCATTCTGCCAAGCAGCAGTCCTTCCAGACGGAAGCCACCGCCTCTGCTGCCAAAACAGGCACATTTGTCTGGAAAGATTATTCTGTATTTTTTGTGACCACATCTTGAAGCGAGACTTTGCTGAGAATTGTTTGAATATTTCTTTGTCACATGTTGGTATCGAAAGGCCCCAAAACAGCAGGTTATTT
The DNA here is from genome assembly GCA_016586285.1 of Arothron firmamentum. Classification (NCBI taxonomy): domain Eukaryota; kingdom Metazoa; phylum Chordata; class Actinopteri; order Tetraodontiformes; family Tetraodontidae; genus Arothron; species Arothron firmamentum. Next base: position 51,390 of record BJFM01001865.1, on the reverse strand, counting down.
TTAACAAAGGCGACAGAGGCTTCACCCATGAATAATAGATAGATTAAATCTGCAGAAACAGACTCAGTCACAGTTGTACGTGATGTAACAAGATGCCTTGCAATACCAACAGATTTTGTCACTTTGACAGAAGATGGTCCGAGGTGGAGGCCCCGTCCTGGCCGCCCCATCTGTAATTCCCTAAATTGCAGCTATGTAATATATGTAATAGAGACAAAGCACTTTTATGTCATTTTATGCTATATTTGCTGTCACCAGAGCTCTGCAGAGCACTTTCACCGGTACAGGTGGACAGTTGTTTTTTGGGGTTTTTTTTGCTAAAAATGTGTGTTTTCACAGCATTATTGTTTTTTTTAAAGTAAAGTTGCAAAGGAAAGGGGGCTTCACTAATATAATTAAGTGAGATCAAAGTCATTATGCAGCTGCAGAAAGACAGAACCACAAGTGTATGCTGCGTCAAACAATCATGGTGGTATCCAAAATGTATTCAACACACACACACACACACACACACACACACACACACACACACACACACACACACACACACACACACACACACACACACACACACACACACATCTTTGTACTTCTGTCTTTGTGGACTTTCATAGGCATAATCTATTACCCTAAAATGTGATTACGCTCCAAACTTGCCAGCGTGCGTCTCCCAGCTGAGGTCGATTATCCTCCATCATCTGGCTGTGGAGGGACGTTATCTGAACGTACCGAACTGAGTCATTAAGACCCACCATGTTGTGCTTCCTTTTCTTTCATCTCTTCTATCAGCCTCTCCCTCGCTTTCCGTCACCCTCTGAGGGCCGTGAAATATAAACAGACAAATATTAAGCGCACACGCACGCAGGCAGACAGCCGCTCTGACTGGCCCTCACAGATGCCCATCCTCACCACACTCTTATTTTTTTATATTGGATTGTCTTTCTTTGTGGAAGGTGAATGTTTTAATTCACCCGGGAGACTCGCGCTGTCTGTGACCTTCGCCAACTGTCTCTTGTACCTCTTCTTTCATTTCCCCCCGCTCTTCTCCTTTGTGTCTTTCTTTTTTTTCTTCTATTGCAGTATCTTATGTGGGGCATCCCCCGCACCGGCACCCTCCCCATTTTCCTTTATTGTCCAGCTCGCCTCCCTTTTCCTCCCTTCTCTCATCTTTCTCAGCTTCAGTGGCTGGCACTCAGATGTCCATCTCTCTCTCTCTCCCTCTCTCTCTCTCTCTCTCTCTCTCCCTCTGATGTAATGCAGCTCATTTATAAAAATACGTTTCTGAATGAAATATTTAATTTGCAGATGAATGATTGTCAAAAATCCGCTGCTTTAAATCCTCATTAGTCTTGAACTGTTTTATAATTTTTCTAATTGCACATAAAAAATGTGAAACACTGACAGAGCTGATGATCAAATTAAAAGAATTAACAAAATGGAAATTGATTTTTTTTTTGCAGGCCCCCGCTGCCTTTAGCAACGCTGGCATCCACAAAAGGTTAAAAATGGTTTAAAGTACAGGCGAAGTACAATCACTGCTGCCTGTCAGTCATGGTGTAATTCCACAACAACCTTGGAAAGACACCTGACAATGCTAATATAGCATCAGAGGAAAAACTGCAGCTATAGCTAAACAGCAATTAAATCTGCATTCCCAGAATACATCTGAGACTGTGGAATTAATTTTGTATCATTTCTAATGTGTTGTCTGCATAGTTGTTGTTTTGCAATTACACTTTGCAAAGTCGAAGCCGGAATTAAACACCTAACAGTGTGTAACCAAAACATGCAAACACCACCCTCATCTCAATAAGTCGCCCATCTAAACGTTTCTCCCCTCATTTGACTCAGGAAAAGCTTCCTGAGAGTTGCACCCTGCTCACCCATCTGTCACACACACACACACATATGCACACCTACGCACACACAGACACTCCTGCACTTTTCATTATTGTCGCTTGTCTTACCTAAGAGCCAAAGGGAAAATACGCACTCAGAAAGCAGCAGATTTTATGTCCTCGACCATTTTTAAAAAAACAAAAGCAGGTTTAAGAGCGTGAGCTGCAGCCTTAATCACCGCTGCGCTCATTCTGGACTCAGACTTTCAAGGGAACAGATGTGTAATGTTACCTCTATAGTTCCCAGGCATGGTCTGACCGAACATACCTCAACCCCAAAACACCTGGATGAAAAAACACACTTCATTCCCAGCTGTTCTCCTCAAAGCACAACTAAAGAACATTTCTGTTTTGCGATGGAACTGAGGGAAATGATCGGCGTGTGTTCGGGGATGCTGAAGTGTGAGGAAGAGAGGTGGTGAGGATGATGAAGATTGTTCACGGTACGGAACAGATTGCATCAGCGTGCTTCACCTGCCAGAAGATGTTGTCGATGGTGTTGCCCAGGAAGCCTTCCCTGTTGTCAGAAGACAGAAGTTTGGGCCCCAGTATTGTCATGAACTCCTCAAAGTCCACCTGGCCGTCCCCTGTGGGACACACAGGAAGCAGCAAAGAGAGAGACAGAGATTCAGACGGACGCACAAAGTCGCCGCCAGGCCGCAGCGAAATCACACGTTTGCCAGTTTATTTCCTTGGCAAAAACAAAGCAGATCACTTCGAGACAGACCAACAGACGGATGCGCCCTGGGCCGTGGCAGACTCCCACTCACCTCCCAAACAGGTGCTGGAGTCGCAACCGAGGGAACATTTTTTGCAAAATGAAATTCAGACGCGACTCGCTTTGTGTGTGTGTGTGTGTGTGTGTATTATGCATTCTGCTGCAGCACGCGCCCACAGATTGAAATCAACAAGCACCCTGTGGAGTAACAGCCAGTAAACATTTCTGTCTCAGCTCATGTGTAATAGACTTAAATTCAGCCTTGTGAGGCTATATTTTCCCACTCTTGATGCTGCCAAACTTTCCATTTATTGATAAGAAAACAGCATTAATAGGACTTTGCTGCAGTTTGTGTTCTCACAGTGGAAAAGTCGTTACATCTCCACCAAGCATTTTCTCGTAATATCATCAATCCTGAGCATAATAGTTCCAAAATCTGACAGCTACTGTTTCTGAATAATGCAGCCTCGAGATAATATTTACTTATGCTTTGTTTGAACCCCCATAAGCAGATAATGCCAGGGGATCAGCGGATTAGGATTTCTTAAGAGGGACTTTACTAAGATAAAAATAGCCACCTGAAAGATTGAGCTATTTTGCCTGAAACCTGATAATGAACACGATCAACGCACCCGTGATCACTTTAAGTGCTTCGGGTTGCGACGGCTTTGGGGATGACGGGAGTCAGAGGTAAAGGATGTTGAGGATGTGCTCTCCGGCTACGAGGCGAGAGCGGAGCGCTTTTAACTCTGACCTCTGACTCCTCCGTCGGGCTGTGGAGACGTAAGCAGTCGTCCAAAAACCGGGACTCTTTGTGATGTGAGGAGTAATCACCGTCTTCTGGGAGTTTGGAGTTAAAGGAGCAGGAGGCGGCATTGGTTGGAAGAAGTTTGTTTTTGACAACTGAGGAAAGTTTTTGAGCTGTAGCTCAAAATCCCCCATTAATGAAGTGAAAGGCTTGAAATTCGGCTCTGACAGGCAGCTTTTACATCGCAATTCAATGCAAACACTTCATCAAACAAGCAGTCCATTCCACACCTTTGTGTGCTTGCAGGCGTGTTTCTCCTATCTGTGTGTGTGTGTGTGTGTGTGTGTCTGTGTGTGTGTGTGTGTGTGTGTGTGTGTGTCCTCACCATCCATGTCCAGCCTCTGCATGATGATGGCGAGCTCCACTTCACTGGGCATGTAACCCAGGGAGCGCATGGCCATGCCCAGCTCCTGTTTGGAGATGAAACCATTCCCATCACGATCCAGGACCCTGAACGCCTCGCGGATCTCTGCACGACAGACACATGAAGCTGTTACTCCACAATGTTTCAGGTTTGGGTGTACTGAAGCTAAAAGCTGCAACATGCTGTATTTTTAAATGGCAGCACGTGCAGCCGTGCTTCATGGACTCTGTTTTCTGTGTGTGAAGGAAAAGTTCTTGTCTCCTTTGTGCTGATTTTAAGGTTTCTAGATGAGCAGGTGGCGTTTAAAATATGAATGACTCACATCTTTTCCTGTTTGGTGTGTCTCTTAAATGAAGAGAAAGTATTGCATTTTCCACATTAAGCTGAAAGCTTTCCGTATGTTAAATCTGCGTGACGTGTCTTTTATTTTCTTGCTGCCTCCATCATGTTCTGTGTTACAGTTCTCCTGTCTGCGCTGCTCTTTATTCGACGGATCTCAGCGTTGTATGAATAATGATGTCTCCGAGGAAAGGCTGAAAATAGCGTGATGTTGTCATAGCACCGCAAAAACTCCGAGGGAGGAGCCTGGGGTTGATGGTTAAGCACTAAAACGGCGACTTTGAACCTGTCTATCTATGGCAGGCAGTCTCTAATTTTGAGGCAATCGTTTTGATCACCACAATAAAAAAACATTTAGAGTAGAATAAAGGCAAAGGATTAGCTTGCTTTTAAAGCCAGAGAAGCACTCATGAATGGTACAAACAAACAAACAACTAAAATGGGTTGGAAAAGTAAATATGACCTCAGAAATGGTTCAGGAAATCACTTGATTGCAGTTTAGCTGCAAAAAAATGGAAAGTATATATACTCTCCATTTTTGGATAGTATATACTTATGTTCTTTCAGCTGCAGCACAGCTAATTATATATCAATATACATAGCTGTGCTGCAGCTAAAAGAACATATGTCTAAAGAATTCATTAAAATAATAAAACAAGGCTTTAACTTGACGAACAGATGCAAATTTAGCTCGGGCCCACAGCAGCAGTGACTTTACTGGATTTCCAATTTCTCTGTCCAGTAAAAGAGTGTGTGTGTGTGTGTGTGTGTGTGTGTGTGTGTGTGTGTGTGTGTGTGTGTGTGTGTGTGTGTGTGTGTGTGTGTGTGTGCTGCTCTGCTGTCATGGTTGCTCATGTTTGGACCTGTCTTCCTCTGACCCGCCCTGTGTGATTACCATCAGCTCACACACAGATTAAGTTTTATGAGACGGGCGCTGTAACACCGCGCCACCGGCTGGTGCCGGCGAGGTGGTCGCCTGAGATGAAATTAATGATTAACAGATCTTATCAGCGGCGGGGAAGCACCTCTCAGCACAGCCTAGCTGATAACGGCCTTTCTCATTAGCGGGAATTGCTCCAGGCTTCCTCTCAGGCAAATCAAGGTGAGGATGATCA
>BJFM01001863.1:64406-77308 GCA_016586285.1 Arothron firmamentum | reverse complement strand
TGTGCGGCTAATTCCTCCTCAGTGGTAATGACTGAAGACAGGAGCTGTCGTTGAGGTGTCGGTCCAGTCACGGATGCTGTTGCCACCTGTGTTAACCGACAAAAAAGGCTCAATCACGATGCAGAATCCTCGCTCTGTCGCAACCGATCATTGGTATTTGTGAACCTTTATCAAGTCACAAAGGTTTGTTTACGGGGCAAACTACTTTGGTAATCTTGGCAATCGGTTGAGGAGCTGTTGACACAGCAAGGTCACAGTCTCTCATGCCAGTAAATGGCCAACGCTGCAGGGACGGCGGTCAGCTCAGCTGGCTTCGGAAAATGGCCGAGTCCACATGCAGCACATTTGCTATATCTGCTGTAATCATGTTGTGTTGTGTGTGGATGTTAGGCTGTGCTCATTCAAACAAATGCTGCCTCCTAAATGGATGTATGTACACACAGATGAGTCTGTCAATGATTGACCCTCTCCTTGACTGGACACCAAAAGCAGGGGGTGTGTGGTGGATTGCGTAATGTAACCCGGGGGGTGGATTTCTCCACCAGGGGCTATTTAAGAGATGCTGAGGCTCTTCTCAGTCAATCACGATGGCGCCTCCAGGGAGTCAGATGTGGGCCTGGTCGCTCTGCGTCCTTCTGAGCTGGACTTTCTTCAACCATGTGGTTGCAGCTCCGTAAGTCAACCCGCCTAGAATGAATTGCATTGATCTGGAAGTGTGAGGAAACCCTGAGCCTTCTCCCACCTGCAGGCAGTACATGGTGGCCGTTCCTGCCATCCTGGAAGCTGCAGGAAAGTCCAAAGTCTGTTTCAGCTTCCTGGAGCCCAATGAAACCATGATCATGACTATCTCCTTGAAATCCAATGAGCTCGACATCCTCCTGATGCAGATGGTGTCCAATCAAGATTTCCACGGTTGTGAGGTTTTCCAGGTCAGATGCAGAGTCGAGCTTCTGCACGTTTGCCAGAATTCCACCGGAATGTGTGTAAGAACCACTGTGTGTCACAGGCTCCTCCCGCGGAGACAGACCAGGTGATGGAGGTGGAGGTGGAAGTGCGCGGCGACACCTTTTACTCTAAAGAAGCTCGGAAAGTAATGGTCAGAAACTTTAAGCCGCAGTCATTCATCCAGACTGATAAACCAATCTACCTGCCTGGACAAACAGGTAATCTTTAGGTGATGGACACAGGCCGTCGCCGGGCAGCTTATTGTCATTTACGCATGTTAATCTCTCCCAGTGCACTTCAGGGTCGTCTCGCTGGACTCAGAGTTGAGGCCCTTTGCGCTGAAGGTGAGTCTTCCAGCCACTTTGCAAATAAACCAAGAGTTTTATTTGTAATTGCACAGACTTGTTGTGAAATACTGCAGTAATGTGCTGCAGAATCGGTAACATAGCACATATCCCAAATGTGGGATTGCTATTGTCATCATTAAATACTAATTATTGATTAAATTGCTTTTTCTATTGATCTTTTTTGGTGTTTTTTCTGCCTCGATTAGCCAATGTCCCTTCTACATTGTTTCACGCTGCTGTAACAGTGACATTTCCCCACCGTGGGATCTATAAAGGACCTCTTATCTCATTTCTTACCTCTTTTTTTTTTTTTTTTTTTTGCAGTACAGCATCATTGCACTCAAGGTAAGCCCACATGTTCTGAGAATATATCAGCAACCTGTCCAACCTTTATTTGGCCGTTGGCTCGTTATTTATAGGTTTATTTGCTCCTCTCACAGAACAACAACGATATCAGGATCGCGCAGTGGCTGAACCAAACAACTGAGAAAAAAATCCTGCAGCTTTCCCACCAACTGAACTCAGAAGCCCCTGAAGGATTGTACCAGATCGTGGCGGAGGCTGATGGAAACCAAGTGCAGCACCGGTTCAAAGTGGAGAAATACGGTCGGTTCGACTCGGCTGTTTTTCCTCTTCCGTCCAGAGCAGAAAGGCTAACCGTTGCCTGTTTGACCCACAGTTTTGCCCAAATTTGAAGTCACTGCAAATGTAAACGAAGAGGTGAACATCGAGCAGGATGAGTTCCAAGTGGAAGTTTGTGCAAAGTCAGTAAGACCCCTCCGCGTCCTTCAGGTCGTTCGGCTGATTTTCAACTCTGACCCTCCTCCGAAGGTACACGTACGGACAGCCGGTACCAGGAAGCGCCAGCGTTAACGTGTGCAGGCACCTGCAGCGATTTTATCCAGTCGTCGCCCTTGATAGGGGTAATGGTGTACAAGCAGAACTTGTAGAACCGTGCCGCATGGAGACCAAGAAGGTACCAAAGCCCCGCAAACGCAACTGCAACTGCAACGTGCACCTGCAGGGTGGCCGATCTGGTTTGACTCTTCTCTTGCAGACTGACCAGAGGGGCTGCGTCTCTCTCACCTTCATGATGTCCACTTTCACCACGCTGGACAATAAAATAGTGGGAGACCAGATGACGCTGACTGCCAGCGTGGAGGAGGAGGGAACAGGTCAAGCCTCACGCCAGAACCCAATGAGCTTTTAATCACATGATGGGGTCCAAAAGCTAACGGCTGCCTGTTCCTACAGGAGTTAAACTGTCAGATCAGAAGTCGATTAGCATCTCTTATCGTGTCGGAACGCTGTCCTTCTTCGACACGCCCTCCGTCTATAAGCCAGGATCCTCCGTGGAGGGAAAAGTGAGCACGTGCAGGCCTCCGACTTCCACCGCGCAAAGCAAAGACTAAGCGATACGCTGCTGTGTTCCTGACAGGTCCGGGCCGTTTACTACAACGACACGCCCATAGTCGGCGCAACCGTGTACCTGTTTGAGGGTGAAATGTGGTCGCCACGCCAACTAGTGAACCTGACCACAGACTGCAACGGCACGGCCACGTTCTCCTTCAGCACAGCTGGTCTGACAGGCGACCTGCAGCTCAAGGTCCAGCCTCAGCCGCCAGCGTCTACGCTGCTTTCTGCCCTCCAGCTTCTGTTTCATGTCGCTCTTTCCTTCACCCCCTCCAGGCCTCCATGACGCCGGAGCTGCAGTACCCCCCGTACAGAGTCCCGTACTATGAGAACGCAGAACAGCTCGTGGCGAAGGCCCAAAAGCCCTCTGAAAGCACTAGAACAATCAGCTCGCTGGAGGTGAAAGCGAAAACCACACAGGTCTCCTGTTGCAAAGTGGAAGACTTCACCATCGCGTACACTGTTGTGGACGAAGTGGGCGATGTGGACCTGATGTATCTGGTGAGTGGTCCTGCAGGATCAGACTCCATCCATCCATCCCTGCATCTGTTTTCTCTACACATTCTTTGTCGGTTGTGGGATGTTCATGCTAGTTTAGCTCCCATCGGTCCTGCTCTTTTTACTCCGCAGGTCTTATCCAGAGGAAACATCCTCCGTCAGGGGAGTGAAAGGGTTGAAATCAAAGATAACGCAGGTGGGAACCATTTACACCATCAGCTGCTCATCCTTGCTGGTCTGCAGGGAGGCGTTGTGTGTCGATGACGGTGGCTAACGGTGCGTCTCCTGCCGCAGAGTTTAAGGGAGAGCTCACCTTTGAGATGAAGATATCTACAGACATGGCCCCCAGTTTCCAGGTGGTGGCTTACGCCATCCTGCCCAGCCAGGGCGTGATCGCCCACAGCCGCGACTTCAAGACGGAGGAATGCTTCTGTGAAAGCGTAAGCGCGTGCTTGCTAACCGTGTCGGGACACCCAGCAGGGGGCCAACAGTTAAACGCCTGTGTTCCCGCGCGCGTGTGTGTGTGTGTGTGTGTGTGTGCCAGGTGTCTCTGGAGTTTTCGGAAAGCTCGGCTGTCCCGGGGGAGCAGATCTCCATGCGTCTTAGGGCCCAGCCACAGGCTCTTTGTGGCACGAGCGCTGTGGACCGCAGCGTCTTCATCAAGGAGCCAGGACAGAGACTGACCCCAGACACGGTGACCGGCTTCGACCACTCACCCTCTAATCCCGAAAGCCTTTCAATTAACTCGCTCCAACGTTTACCCTCAGATATTCAACCTGTTGCCTGGCAAGCGACAAGTCCCGTACGAGATTCGAGATCCTCACCCGTGCGTGCCCGTGAGACTGAGGAGGTTCATTTTGCCCCTACCTGAAGGGAAAGATGATCCATTCACAGTCTTCCAGGTAGTGTACGACAGCGGTGTGTGTGTGTGTGTGTGTGTGTGTGTGTGTGTGTGTGTGTGTCGTTATCGTTGGAGTGAGCGTGCTGATGATCAACGGCTCTGGTTGTGCAGAACAACGGACTGAAGATGGTGACAAACCTGCTCATCCGAATGCCTCCATGCCTCAGCTTCAAAGGAAGAAATTACTTCGAAGGTTACCAAGGTGTTGTTGCTAGGCAGTATGACAGCGGACCCATGCGTGGTGTCGTTGCTTTCATGAGTGAGGTGCGCGCCGGTGCTGCCCCCAACGTCGTTCCCAGCCTCCCCCCAATAGTGTCAGTCCGCACTTTATTCCCCGAGACCTGGTTATTCGAGCTGTTTGAGACCGGGTGAGTTTCTGTTGCGAAGGAGCTGAAGATCCGTCCGATCTGTTCTGATCCATGATTTGAGTGTTGTTGTTTTTTAAGTTAAACGTTCTTGTGTGTAATTACCATGCCGGTGAGGTCTGAGTGAGCCTGTGTATTTCAGCGCGTCTGGAACGATAGAGACGGTCCTCAATGTCCCCGACACCATCACCACCTGGGAGGCGGACGCCTTCTGCCTCTCCTCCGATGGTTTCGGCATGGCCCGGCGGGTGGACCTCAAGGTTTTCCAGCCCTTCTTCCTGGAGCTAACCCTGCCGTACTCCATCATCCGCGGCGAGCAGTTTAAACTGAAGGCCACCGTGTTCAGCTATCTGTCCAAGTGCATCATGGTGAGGCGTTCAGGGCCACGCGTGAAGAAAGCCAAACATGCTGTCTGGCTTTTAATTGGCCTCGTCCGTGTGTTTGCAGCTGACCGTGACCGCAGACAAGTCTGCAGACTACGAGCTCACGCCGCTCTCCGGTAACCAGTACAGCTCCTGCCTGTGCGGCGGCGAGCGCAAGACTCTCAGCTGGAACATGAATTCCACCACCGTCGGTGAGGGCCGGCCCCGCCCTCCTCTTACCGCGCTCCACCCAGAGCGGATGGTAACCAGCGTGCCGTTTCGTTGGCAGGCGTGGTGGAGGTGTCCATCACGGCCGAGGCCGTGGCCTCGGACGTTTCCTGCAACAACGAAATTGTGACGGTGCCGGCGAGAGGACGCGTGGACAAAGTCACACGCACTCTGATCGTGAAGGTGGGCCACGCGCCACCGCCGAGGCCGCCCTTCTGAAGGGGTCGAACCCAGGTGCTCAAGCGGGCGCGTCCCGTCTCTGTGCCTTCTCTTGCAGGCTGAGGGAACTGAGGTGATGAAGGCGTTCAACTGGCTGCTCTGCCCGAAGGGTCAGCGTCGTTTCCACCCACGCAGAGCAACAGGAAGCCTGTCCTGGGTCGCTGTTTGAAGCGTTTGTCGGCTGTCTCTGTCCACAGGGGAGGAACTGAAGCTGGAGGAAACAATTGAACTTCCCAAGAATGTGATTGACGGGTCTGCTCGCGGCTCGGTGTCAGTTCTGGGTGAGAAGGAAAAACCCTGTGCGACGCTAATGCCCGCCGTGGCCGGAACCGCGGTTCGTTTCCAACACCACTGCCGTTGTTTGCGCAGGTGACATTATGGGCCGAGCCCTGAAGAACTTGGACGGCTTGCTGCAGATGCCGTACGGATGCGGAGAGCAGAACATGGCTCTGCTGGCCCCCAACATCTACATCCTAAAGTATCTGGAAACAACAAAGCAGCTGACTCCCGCCGTCAGGGAGAAGGCCGTCGGGTTCCTGCGCTCCGGTGAGGGTTTGGGTGGCCGCCGGTGCAGCCGTGACCTTTCTCCCTCTGACCCATCATCCCTCCGGTCCGTTTCTGCCCTCAGGGTATGAGCGACAGCTGAACTACAGGCATTACAGCGGCGCTTACAGCACCTTCGGAATCGGACTGGGCAACATTTGGTGAGAACGCGGCTGCGAACCTGCTCCTTCAAGCATCACGGCAGCACAACGCCTGCTCATCGTCTCCTGTTCCCAGGCTGACCACCTTTGTGCTGCGATCCTTCGCTAAAGCGGCGGAGTACATCTACATCGACCAGGCGAAGATGGCTGAAACAAAACAGTGGGTGGTGGAGAAACAACAAGACAGCGGCTGCTTCCGGATGGTGGGAAGTCTCTTCAACCAGAGGATGAAGGTGAGCCGCCCGTTCAGGCAAAAGTGGCCTTAATGGCCCCATGCTGGTCACCAAAGGGGGCTAACGGCTTCTTCTTGTCCGCAGGGTGGCGTGTCTGATGAAGTCACCCTCACTGCTTACATCGCTGCTAGCTTCCTGGAGATGAACACGCCTGCACATGTGAGCCGACCCCGGCAGTACCCGCCTGACTGGTGCCGTCCTTGGCAGCTTTACAGCCGCTCTCCTGTTACAGGACCCGACGGTCAATCAGAGCCTGTCTTGCCTCAAGAGTTCCATTAAAAAAGATGGCCTCCCTAACGTCTACACCACAGCCCTGATGGCGTACGTCTTCACCCTGGCCGGCGACATGGAGACTCGCTCTCGCCTCCTGGAGCATCTCAAAGTGGAAGCCAAAACAAAGGGTCAGCTGGTCTCCTAGTGGGAGTTGGGAGGAGCTTAAATCCAGTGAAAGTCATTTTCTGTGTGTGTGTGTGTGTGTGTGTGTGTGTGTGTGTGTGTGTGTGTAGGAGGTTTCATCTACTGGGAACAGATAGGAGAATACTCGGCCTCTCTCTCAGTGGAGATCAGCTCCTACATGGTTCTGGCCACACTCAGCGCTAACCCTACAACTGAAGACCTGGGCTACGCTAACCGGATCATTAGATGGCTCACGACCCAACAGAACTACTACGGAGGCTTCTACAGCACACAGGTACGGATGAGTCATGTGACCTGGATGGTTAGATCGGACATACAGGTGTCTTGAATCTGTGTGTGTGTGTGTGTGTGTGTGTGTGTGTGTGTAGGACACGGTGGTGGCCCTTCAGGCCCTGGCTCTCTACTCCACTCTGGTGTTCAGTCCGGACGGTTCCACCAAGGTGACGGTCACCTCCCCCAGCGACTCGTTTGCTTTTATGGTCGACAAGGACAACAAGCTGCTTTATCAGGAGAAGGAGCTGGCGGACGTAGTAGGAACACACACCCTGCAGGCCAGCGGCTCTGGATGTGCAGTGGCTCAGGTGGGGAGTTACAGCGACGCCCCGTTCAACCTAAATACTGGTTACAGGCCGAAGGACGTTGCTCCCAGACGTCTTTTTTAATAATCTTCATGAATAAATGCATGTTAGCACAAAACCAGCAAAGTCTTTTTAAAGTGGTAACTAATAGCTCCTTTTTGTTCAATATATCCCAGCCTGTAATTTATTGATCTCTCTTCCAGCTTTCTGTTTTCTACAACATCCCAGCTCCCCCTGAAGTCAGGACTTTGACATTAGAGGTCTCTGAGTCGGCCAACTGTGTCAGCCTGGCTGTTAGAGCCAAAATGAGTCTGGAAATAAAGACCGGGTAATGATCAGCCTCACAGCTGACAGCGAGGCTGAGGACTTTTTTTTGTATTTTTGCTCTTCAGAAAACCTGTGTTGATGAAACTGGCGTCCGTCTTTCCACGTCTGCTTTTCAGATACACTGGACGAGACAACAGTTCCAACATGCTGATCCTGGATATTAAAATCCTCTCTGGGTTCGCCATGAACAGAGAGGCGCTGGAAAATGTAAGTGACAGCCGTCTTGTTCCGAGCGCAACCATAATGGATCAGATGATGATCGGATACCGTTTCCTGGCAGCTTCGAGGTCCCGAAAGATACCGCGTGGAAGACAAAAACGACCACGTTCTGGTGTACATTCCAGAGGTGGGAGGCATTCATCAGGGAGAGCAAAGCTGGCGCGCTGAAGTCTTTGGTGTTAATCGTGTTGTGTCCTTCTGCCAACAGATCAAGAAGGATAAAGTCATCAGCCACAAAGCTGTGCTACTGCAGGAGCACCCGATTATTGGCCAGAAGCCGGCTGTGATCAAGCTCTACGACTACTACGACCCAAGTACGTTTAATAAAGGGCGCGTCCTCTCCCAGCTGTGTCCAAAGATAACCTCTCCACAATTTCCCTAATCAAAATCCTACAAAAAAAAGCTAATAATACATGACATAGGTTAATGTTTTTGGCCTGTCTTCTGCTTTTACTCCTTTAATTTATTTTGTTTTTCTTTTCAGGCAACAAAGCAGAGAAAGAGTACAACTACCGCTGTGTTTCAGGTAATAATCGTACAATTCACAATAGAAAAGGCAGCAAGCTATAAAATTATCCATCAGTCAATCTAAAGAATATTTTTTAATTTTGTTAACTATAATTAAAGTCAAACTGATGCAGGCGTGCAGTTTTCAGCTGGATTCTTTTCTTTCTTTTGTAGGTTAAAGAGTGGTGTGGTCATCTGTTGCTTGATGCATTTCCATTTCTCCTTGTGTAAACACACACATGGGACAGTCAAATAAAGGAAAAACCTGCCAAAACCATGCTTTTTTAGTTGTCGTTTATTAAAAAGGGTTTTATCATATCGACTGCATACTAACGTGATAATAAGCATGCTAAATATGAGTAGCCAAACCTTGATATCATTGCTGTTCCAACACACACACACACACACACACACACACACACACACACACACACACACACACACACACACAGTTCAGTTTGAGGTATGCATTTTTATTATGCAGCTGTAACCACATCTTACCACTAGAGGGCAATGATGTACAGTCGAAAGTGTAAAGGAGCAGCTGAATAAGGTTTCATCTCCCAGAAATAGTCAATAATACGACACAATATTGTAAAATGAAAAATAAGAAAATACCATAAACATTTCTTGAGATTTTAACACAATTAATAAGCATGAGATACAAAATTTTAAAAGTATCGTGGAAGCTATTCGTGTTTTGGGGGGGAATCCCTCGTTATCGTTTCGCCAATGACTTAGTATATTTAACGCATTTAAAGAAAATTGTGTCTCCAAAAATTGCGTGGAAACAAGCTCTAAAAACACTCCGCGGTGTATCTTTAAAAAGAAAAAAAAAAAAAATAGTATCGGCAACACAAAAACAGATAGCGCTACAAAATGACGTCACTTCCGGGATGAACGCGAGAGCAAAATGACAGCTGGTTTGTTTTTATCAACGCGGAAGAGCCAAAGTGGACACGAAAGGTAAGTGAGGCGACGGCCCCTGTTCGGGTAGCGCCGTTGGCGTTATTGCCCCCCCGTTGTCAGCACCGTGGGGTGATTGTCGGTGCTCATGGACGCGCTTCTATATCACGTCGGGCTCCGTCGGGCTGCTGCTGGGGGTCAGACTCACCGCCTGACACGGTTGTCAACAACAAACTCATCCTTCACTCTCCATCTGTTTATTGCCTGCAGCAATTAGATCCAGTAAAACAGTTGTTTTTGCAATGTTGGCCGTAGGCTTTTACTCCCCCCCCAAAAAAACTCAGTTTTTGTTTTTTCCCCCCGTCTTATTTGCAAAATTTTAACCGAAATTCTTCAATTTAAAGAAGTTTCCCCCTCTTTGTTCGGCGTTAGTCTCATACAAAAAATGCTTCAGTTATAACAGTGAAATTTTAACTTTTGTACTGCATCGAGCAAAAAAACCCCACAAGCAAACAAGTTGAAATTGTGGTTTCAAAATGATATATACCGAATTTCCAGCAAAACTGCAGAGCTAGAGCCGTTAAAAGAGCAGTACACAGTGTACGCTTGTTTCTGAGTTGTTTTCATAGTTATACACTTCCATATTTTACAATTATATTAGACTATTTATGTGTTATTGATATTTTAAATTTGGTGTGGGGAGCGTTCAGCTGCGTTTGAGCTCACAGAGCCGACCTTTGATCTTGTTTGTTTTTCAGAATCATGTGGTGATTTCCCTCCAGATTCCCCTTGACCCAGCTCGATCTGAGGCGAAATCCACCGAGCGATCAGGGATCGATCATCGCCTCATCTGGAGACATCTGTCGGCTCAAGCCCGTCTGCTCTGGAGAGGCCTCGTCCGTCCGCTGCCCCCTCTGTTTTCAGTTTCACCAGTTCACAGTTCAGTTCCAGTGGCTGTTGGCCAGTTTAGCTTCAGTTGCCCGTCAGCACGAGCGAGAACCAAAGCACTCCTGACTTTGCTGCCGGGCCAAAACCAAAAGAAGACAGGTGAAATCAACAGAGACGTCTCTTTGGGTAAGAAGAATTCTGCTTTACACACACTCAACACGTTCCAGAAACGTTTCCAGAACCTCACATTCATGCTGCATCAGATTCCTGGTCAGGTTACGTGTGGAAGAAAAGTAGTTAGCAGCAAGTAAATCCAGTGGCTAAAGAAAAACTAAGGTCTTTCACACATCGGTGGGATTTACTGCAGCCAAATTAGATATAACAACAGGATCATTTAATTGTTTATTTCCCTACATGGTTGGCGCTTCCCTGCAGCAGGAGAACCCTTGCTTTTTTAATAATGGAAAATGAGCTGATAACATGGGTCAAAAGGGCCTCCTTTACAATCCTTGCCTCTATTAGAAGTTATTTTCTCCCTCATGGGCAAACACACGGATGTTTTAACGTGGCGGCGTCCCTGCGGCGTGCTGATAACGAGTCGATGACGCCTCCTGGTTTCTGCTCTTTCGAAGAAGCACAGTCATTTATTTATCACTTCTCGCCACCCTTCTCTTTCTGGACAGAGCTGAGACGCTTCATTTCGAAAACTTCAGTTAAGCGTCGTCAACACAATTGGCACGCGCAGCGACCCCGCGCTTGTTCTCAGCTGAGAGTGGCGGCGCAGCAGGACGGAGCCATGGAGGACGTCGAGGGTCGCACCTTTGTGGAGGTGATGAGCGAAAAATACAGTCCAGACAACTTTCCCTACCGCAGAGGGCCCGGCATGGGGGTGGTGGTGGTGCCCGTGGCCGGTCCTCAGGGCTCTCCTATGAAAGGTGAGTCAGGTCTCAGGCCCTCAGAAACTGCTTTGCTGTTTCACGTTTCCTTCTTATGAGAGCTCTAGTGAGTGCCTCTGTCTCTGATGCTTCCATCCATCCTCTTCTTCGTCCTCCCCAGATCGTCTGAACGTCCCCAGCATGCTGGTGCTGAGCGGCTGTGGGATCAGCAGGGCTGGGGAGCAGGCGGAGATCGCTGCCTTCTGCGCCCATGTGATGGAGCTGGATCTGTCTCACAACAAGCTGCAGGACTGGCACGAGGTCTCTCCACTGGCCCAGCAGCGCTTTCCGTCCTTCCTTGTCTCATTCCAGCTCTCCTTAACGGCAGTTGTTGTCTGCAGATCAGTAAGATCGTGTCCAGCATCCCCAACCTGGAGTTCCTGAACCTGAGCTCCAACCCTCTGGGAGGAATGACCCTTGACCCACAGTGTGCTGGAGCGTTTTCCCGAGTCCGACGGTTCGTCCTCAATAACACTCAGGTCTCCTGGGAGACGGTGCTGCTGCTGACCAGGGAGATGCCCGAGTAAGAACCCCGGTTTATATTGCTATTTTCCATTTCCTCTATGGAGGATTTTGCTTTTATTTGATGTGACCTGCGGAATTTAGGATATTATGATGGAAAATTCTGCCAGTCTGGCTTTAAAATGATCCCATAAAACCACAAACTGAAATGCAAAATCATATTTGTACAACAGCTCATAAGTTCCCGGATCTGTCCTCATAAAACCTAAAACCATACCGTTCGAATCTACGTGGTTTTTAAAGGAAAATAAATAAATAAATACGGCCACAGGCAGAGCAGGTAAGCTCCAGCTTCACGCTGGGGGCAGCATGTCCGTCACATGCTGGGTCCTGACGCTGCCTTTGGGCTCGCCCCGCAGACTGGAGGAGTTGTTCCTCTGCCTTAACGAGTACAGCAACGTGCGTGCCTCCAGCGTGGCCTGCCCCACGCTGCGCCTGCTGCACATCACCGACAACAGCCTGAAGGACTGGGCCGACGTGCGCAAGTTCGGCTCCATGTTCCCCATGCTGGACACGCTGGTCATGGCCAACAACAACCTGGCCTCCATCCAGGACGGCCAGGACATCCTCAAGCGGCTCTTTCCCAACCTGCGCAACATCAACCTGAACAACTCAGGTCAGTGAAGCGGACCGGAGGCGCTCCGGTACCGAGCTGCCCGTCTGCCAGGCTGCTGACGGCGTAGAAATAACGCCAGCTAAACGCGCCGTGTTAGTTGCGTTGCAGCGGTTTCTTCTCTCCGTCAGCTTTTACCTATTTTGGGCCACATCGGTGAGTCTATTTTTAGAGTTCTGAGTGTGAGGACAAGATGACACCGTCTGATGTGACCCAAGTGTGTTTGAAATATCAGTCCTGCAAGCATGAAATCTCCACCAAGGAACCCCCTGATTTGACGCTGCGTAGAATCCCGTCAGGTTCGGATGTTGACGTGCGTCATTCCTGAGATCCCGCCCGGACTGACTGACCTGGGCCTTGCCTCTCAGGTCTCAACCAGTGGGGCGACATCGAGAAGCTCAACTTCTTCCCGAAGCTGGAGGAGGTGCGGCTGCAGGGGATTCCCCTGCTGCAGACCTACACCAACGCCGAGCGGCGCAGCCTCATCATAGCGCAGTGAGTGTTTCTACCGGACCGGGCGCCGTGCGCCTGTGCACGGTAAAGCATGTGTGTGTGTATGTGTGTGTGTGTGTGTGTGTGTGTGTTTCCTCTCAGGCTCCCTTCAATCTCGCTGCTCAACGGCAGCGTGGTGACCGACGTGGAGAGAGAGGACGCGGAGAGATTCTTCATCCGTTACTACTTAGACTACCCGGAGGAGGAGCTGCCCTGCAGGTGCGCGCGGCTGGAGTCGCGCCCGTGCGGCGTGCACGCCCGCTGCTATCACTGACGCTGCCGT
>BJFM01001863.1:47998-64377 GCA_016586285.1 Arothron firmamentum | reverse complement strand
CCCCCCACAGATACCACTGCCTGGTAACCAAGTACGGCAAGCTGGAACCTCTCGCCGAGATTGACCTCAGGCCCCGCTGCCGCGCACGGGTGGAGGTTCGCTGCGAGGAGAGAGTAGAACAGGTGCGGGTACAACGTCCAAACGTGTTGCTAGCTAGCATTGTTGCAGACGCTAGCAGCACACCTGGCGCCGGGTCCGCACTGAACACCTCCCGTCTGTCCCAGGTGAACATCCGCTTGGACCAGACGGTGGCCGAGCTGAGGAAGCAGCTGACGACGGTGGTGCGCCTGTCCGCCAACAGCATGAGGCTCTATTACATCGACAAGTGCAGCGCTTTCGGCCCGGAGGAGATGAAGTACAACACCAGGGTCCTGCACTCGTACGGCATCCAGGACGGCGACGAAGTGATGGTGGTGCCCAAGGCCAAGTGAGAAGCTGCCGCCCGTTGGATCACTATTAATTGGTTTGCTTGACTGATGTTTACTGGAAGTCGCGTGTGGAGCTGCAACATTTGGAGAGAGAGCAGAATAAAACGTATTATGAGCACCATTATGAAGACTGCGCGGCGGGCCGCTGGAAGGCTCTCGCTCAAAGTGCATCCAGCCTGGAGAGAACTTAATTTAGCTTTATTTGAAGGCATCCAGAGGATGAATGTGTCGCCCTGCAGGCTGAGAGCAAAACTCAGCGCCGCCACCGGAAGAAAAGGGGATCAAGAGTAGCTTTACCAGCAGCTTCTTCTTTTGATGAGGCGTGTATCATAGCATCGGCACAGGTGAGGATCGCACTGAGAGCTCTCCTGATGAGCACTGAGAGCTCTGTGCTGATGAACCGAAGACAACAGAGGAGGAAGAAAGTCATGCCTTTTAATCTGGAGCTTTTCTTTCAGCCCTTCTTGTTGTTTACTGGTGTTTTTTTCATGCTGTGCGTCATTTGAAGGTCTCCCCGGTGGTCCAGAAACCTGGTTATTGTCATGAGCTGTAACGACAATCATTTCACTTGAAACAGGCGCACAGGCTGACGTAAAAATCCTGTTTTTTAAACCTCAGAATGGATGTGCTCTGCATTCTTTTTGAGCTGGTGTGTCAGGGTTGCACTGGGGGAAAACTGAATCGGCACACATGAAAATAACACCACTTTTGACAACATGGCCCCCAATTAATTCCAGGGTTATCAGACCATATTATGATGATGCTAAACGGGATGTTTATTTCCAGATTTGTATTAAGTGGACTTGAAGGGATGCATTAAGGGGCATTTTTTTGGGTTATTGTTGTCATGTGTCTTGTGTTTTTAGATGATCACGCAGATATAGTGTTTTTTTCTGCAAGTTTAGGGGAAAAACAGTGATTTGTTTACAGGATTTGTTTCATTTTTCTGCTCACAGAGGTCGACACAGTGAAAAGAGAGTGTCAGATGATGTGGTTCTGTGGACTTTATGGACCAGTATTTTAATGTTTTGGAGAGTTTGGGGAACGAGAAGCCAACATCTCAAGGTCCTGGGAAACACTGCAGTGGTTATTTGAACCGGCCATGAGTGGGTGAGACGGGTCGGTGGGGATTTCTCCCAGTTACCTCTGCACCAAAGCAGCTGGTGTGTGATGTGCTGCCCCCTACAGGTGGAGGTGATCCCAGCAATCCTGCAGTTACATCCCCGACTAATAGAGCGCAAACGTGATTACATCTTTCTTTCCATCCATTATATAATCTCATTTACTTTAATGCCTTTGAGCATGTTAGTGGGGTCAGATAGAGGTTTTAGAGTAGCTTTCTTTTATAGTGATAAATTCCCCCCAGAAGATACAATTCCTCTGGTTCACTTGCACGTCTGGTCACGTGGCCCCTCCTTAGCATTTCAGCGTATGAATATTTCAACCAAAGATAGCTCATTGGGTTGTTATTATACACAGTATATTGATTTTATTGCGTAGCCTTCACCTTGCATAAGCAGAGCATGGACGTCTGACGACTGGTGCTATTGATTTTTCTCTCCTAAAGGAAGCAATTCATCGTCCCACCGCCGGCTCCACCAGCCGCAGTATGAGATGTTCTGGTTTGGTGGTTGGCCTGCGCGCTCAGCTGGTGTGAATGCGACTGGTTGCGACTCCTCCTCACTGTTATAACTGCTATACTTGAATAGAATGGAAGTCTCGATCTCTCACCCATGTTCTCACAGTAGTGCTGATTAAATGTTGACGAGCATGAACCACAGCCATAGAAACCAGCAGCAACCTGCTGGCACCAAACACATTCATCAGTCCTAATATTTAACCATGTGTTTGCAGTGAAAATGTAATTGTTGGACGTTATTTATTTATTTATTGCATCTTGTCAGATGACATTTCATTAGTTGATGTTTTGGGGTTTTTTTGTGAAAGAAAACAAGGTGTTAACTGGTGTTAAACCGTTTATTGTATTGTTGTGTTATTTATACGTTGCCAACTGTCCCACCGGGTTGAGGGTGTTGAATAAGTCCAAGCTGTGGTCCAGTGAAGGTGTCTTTGGGTTGCGGTTGCAGGCAGATCTGGAACAGTTGACGACAGTTCTTAGAAATACACACACGTGGGCTAAACTGCCACCGTGTTGCACCTGATGTGCCATTGTGCCACCCTGTCGATCTGTTTCCTGCCTTGCTCATCGACTCAAGTGGCACAAAAGACCTTGGATTTTAGTTTGCCTGAGCTGCGGACCTGTGGAAATTTAAAACATTCCCTTAAAAAAGACCTGAAACCTCATTTTAGGTCCGTAATGCTAATGATTGCCCTGTCTGCTAATCCAGATTGAGTGAGTGGTTTGGTAAGATTTTCACGTTTGTTTAGGAGCTGTCTTAATGCTGATTTTTTTTTTTTTTAATTAAATTCCACTGGAACACATAATGACACTGTGGAGTTTTAAGGTTTTGATGACTGTTAACAAAGCTGGATATTTATGTGTCACACAGTCATTGAGAGGCCTTTTTGTGTGGGAAAGATTAATTATCGCGTTATTAAGAATCAGTACATGAGAATGCTTTGATTTCTGTTAAAAAGGGGTCATTTAAAACTTCATGTGGTTCCTGTTAAGACTGAATGAAGGCAGAATCTCTGTTTGTCTGCTTAAATGGAGATGGAATTCATCGCTTAAATATGCAACATGCAACGCTGCACATCTGGCTGCTTGACTTTAAGGTGTGTGAATAGAACCACGTTAATCTACTCCGACAAATTAGCACACAACACTGCAGTCTCGCTCAATGACAAAAGGTATGTTATTACTGACACGGGTTAGACTTAAAGTGCAGGGTTCTTTACACTGGAAGGCTTACATGCAGATAGTTTTAATCAAATATGTCACAGTTAATGCTGCATAATCAGCAGAAAGTCATAGAAAATGCATTTTAATAACCTGAAATGGAAAAGACTGATGTGTTTATCAGATAGATGTATATGACGATGAGACATTGAATGGTAAATAAACAAGACTGGCTCCTCTCCCTGACGTGTTTTATTCACTGCAGCAGCTTTAGAACGGTTTCAGAGGTGCATGTGTTTTTAGGGAGACTTCTGTACTGCGGCATGATTATGTGACTCATTCCCTTTGAATGGAGACTCCAGCAGGAGTGCAGGAACTGGAACTCACTCCAAGGAATCGGTCTCAGCCATGATTTATGAGGAGATCCTGTAATTTAATATTTGTTTATTTAATCTGAGAATGCTGGAAAAAAATTTGATTTGGAAAAAGAAGTGATATGATAATTTAACACTTTATCAGTTAATCGGTCATAATTCTGACTCAAGAAGCACCTGAATACATTTTAGACGTAATTTCATTTTCAAGGAGTTTTATTTAAACTCGGAATAAAATGGTTATTTTGCTTTAATATGTTTGTACCTATGTCCATCAGGCTGGATGCTTCGTTGTGTGATAAGAAATTAATTATAACTGGTGAGAAATGAACCGTGTTTATTATTCAACAAACGTATCGAGGTTGTTTTTTTCAATGAAAGAGCTTGCTGTGTTTACGTCCGTTTCCATGGCGACGGTGTAGAGGGCGGGATCCTGGTCTTGCTGGGTGACGCTCGCGCAGGGGCCTTGACCAATCAGAGTCAAGCCTCCTTGCCGAACTGACGTCACTATTAAAGAGGAAAGAACCGTTAGTTAATCGGCGAACTCTACAACTGCAAAGCGATGGCAGATACGCTGTAATAACGGGAATATCGTAATTAAAATTCAAAAGCTGTATGAACTTGCATCAGTTTCGCGTCACCTGTCGCTGTATTTTACGTTGTGGTCTAAAAAAAACAGCTCAAACCAGCCACAAAGATACTTTTGGGGGGCGTTTCCGTGCCCGTTCGGATCGGGATGAGCTCCAACGGTGAGGTGAGTGAATTCATTCGGCGATGGCAGGCTAACTTAAATTATACAAACCCCAGTGGCATTCTTTATTAAAAATGCACACCCTTGGCTTTTTAAACTCTAGTAGTCTTCCTTTTTTGTGTGTGTATTTAAGCGTTATGGAATGCCTTGTGTTTTCATGACCTAAAAAGTTAATATTTTGTCAGGCCGTCCCAGGTGGCGTCTTCGAAAATTTCAATTTATATTGTTATATAAATATTATAAGTACACTGTTTTCCTGTGAGGCACTTTTAAAAGCAGCTCGTTGGTCTGGCGTAGCCCTGTCCCGTACCCAGTAACCGGACTCCTGAGTTAGCTAGCTAGCCACGTAGCTAATTACGAGCTTACGCCATCGAAATCATCACAGGAGACAGTTAGAACCGTAGTTTTCTATCTTCTCCGCCAGCCGCCACCGTGGTGGACTCGGTGGGCGCCAAGTTTGCCCAGTTTCAGCCATCTCTCCGCCCCTCTCTGGACCGGCTCCCCGCTCCTGCACCGCTGCCTTGATCCTCGCAGCCCTCCCGGGGTCCCGCCGGTCATCTAATCACGTGGGGGACGGCTCCGTGCACGCAAACACAACGGTCAGACTTTCAATCATGGCAACATGCTCGTCACACACGCGTGTGAGGAGTGTGTACGAGCGGCCGCACTGCGGTGCATCACGGATGGCGTGTGTGCCGGTGTGGTCCTGTCTCCGTGGAACGCTACCCCCCTGGCACCGACCGTCCACCACGGTGCAACGTTTGTCCCCCCCCCCCCATTGTCTAACGCACACGGGCACGTACTGCGCAATTTTGTCCCCATGGTTGTTAATAACATCGTCAGACTGTGATTAAAGCCTTGCAGTCTGAAGCCATTAAGCTTAAAAAAACCCCAACAAAACAGCAGGGGGGGATGACAAATTTCACGTTGGTATGTGAAATTGCAAAGCAAGTGACAGGAACGGTTTAGCATGGCTGGGCTGTATACAGTGTCTGTGCCATTTGATATGTGTAGCACAGTAGTGGAGAAAATCAATTAGCCATGAAGCTTGCTTTTGGAGCCAGTCTGCTGCCTCAAGTAATGTGGCCCTCGATGCCCAAGCAGCTGCTCTGATGAAAAACCTGAATGCTTTTCCTCTAAGAGCACACTGGAATTCCACTGAGTGTTAAGTGACCTGTAGCGGTCATAGGCATCTGCTATATTTACTGGCTCTGTAACTTGATCTGTGGCATTCTGGATCTCTCTGTTCATGCTGTCCTCTCTCTCTGGGTCCTGCACCTCCCAAGTAGCACTCTGTTGCTTTCTGTCCGTTGGCCCGATCGCTCAGACCGGCCAGGGTGAGCCCCGAACCCACTTCGCCACCAGCCTACCTCCCTTTTATCCTTCTAGTCACCTGCTTGTTAGTCCTAGTTTGTGCGCTGTTTGCTAAGCTAAGCTGCATCTTCCCGAGCAGACGATGGAAAAAGAAGGAGAAAATCATTTTGGGATTTTTTGACTTGGAAAAACCCCTCTGGTTGGACACGCAATCAGGTGATATTTGCACAGCTCGAAATAACTAATCACAGTATAGGAGCTAACAGGTGCGGCGTATATAGCAAATTAACCCTGTGTAACTTGTTCTGTACCTCAGCTTTAGAAGTTAACATTTTTGATTCCTCATCAGCGGATATTCCAGGGTTGCCTAGTCATTTAGCATTTAAAGGACCGTGTTTTTAATGTTAAGGGGTTAAGTGAGCAACTTTTGTGTTTCCGCAGGAGTGACCGGTCTCACAGAAGCCTTGCACGTGCGTGAGCGCGTGCTCTACAACAGTAGAATGAGCCGCCCCAGAACCATCACAACAGTCTGCAGGGACTGACGCACCGCCTACAAGTACAGCAGGTAACTGTTTCCCCGCACGTCAATTAATGACAGCCAGCCGACCCGGTGATCAGCTGTGTGAATAAAGGATCATGGCAGCCATCTGCAGAGACTGGAGCATCGTTCAGTGCAGCCCTCTGATTCAGTCTTCTCTGAGGTCACTGCTGCTTTTACGGCCTCTCCTGTGAGTCACCAACAGATGGTGGTCGTGATAAATACTAAGAAGCTGCTCTGCTTCTGTTTTCCTACCGTAGGAACTTGTTTGTGTTGCGAAATGAGGCTTACGACCCGGAGGGGTTTGGTGTTTGGTTTGTCAAACATGAAAAATGGTTCTTTAGTTGCAGGCTTAGAAAACCTACTTTTATTTCATAGCATGATTAGAATAATACAGTATTTCCCACACCGGATTGATTTATTAGATCCAGGTTCCTTTCCTCCTCCGAGCCACAGACCACTGCTAGACCTGTCGCTGGGGAAGGCTGGAGAAAAAGTTGTGGCTCGTCAGAGCATCCGAGAAGCCGAGGCTCGTATTAATGTGGATCAGCTTGGCACCTAGCTGTTATGGACAGAAGGGGAGGGTTGAGGCGTCGGTGTCATATTTCGAGGTATTTATAGCTGCCAGAAACAAGATGCACAACCATTCACAGCTCAGGTACCTGCTCATACATTCTCAATAGTGTATTAACTTAAAGTGTTTGCGTTAGTGATTTGAGAAACGTTGGAAATGAAAGAGTGTGTGTGTGTGTGTGTGTATCAGAGCTGTTGCTCTGTTGGAGGTAGATGAGGTTTGCAGAGAGATCATAAACCAAAAAAAAAGAGAAACGATCGCTACAGTACGCGTCACACAGTCGCATGATTCAGTCACTCCGTCTGAGCATGCATACGCAGCAGAGCAGGTTCTGGCTTCAAGCCTTAAATAAAATCCACTCTTCCAGTCAGTCCCAGCACTCATTCAGGGACGTTTACCGGAGTGCAGCGCTCGTCCACGCACATACGCGCACGTGCTCACCAGAGACGTCGCTCTGATCACAACTGACCCGAGAGCATCTGTGCTGATGCTGGAGTCTGCTGAAGGCAACCTGTGTGGAGGCTTCAGGGCTCTTTGTCATCTCACACACTCATGCACTCTCTCTGTCTCTCTCTCTCTCTGTCTCTCTCTCTCTCCTACACAATTAAGTTTTGCTCAGCAACCTGAAAGGTTAAGGAGGACAAACAAAGGAAGAAAAGTGATTTCTAGCAAGTTTGCATGCCCCAAATCACCCAGAAAGACTTGATTTGTGGATGGAATGTTTAATATATTATATTTTTTCTTTGGCCTCTCATCAACAGTCTGAAGCATGCCTGGTCTCATTTTTGATTCCCCTGTAAAAGCAGTTCCAGGAAGTGATAGTGAGCTTCTTAAAAAGTTTGTGTTGGTGATCTGAAAAGTGCTCACAGAGTGAAACCTCATCCCGGCAGCTCCCTGCCAAAGGTTGTCAGCAGTCAGCTGCTGAATCCTCTCCTCCGATGATAGCTCCGTGACTGCAAGCCTAGTTAAACCTCGACTGCGTTTCACCGTTTGGACTTAGCGTCCTTCCCTTACCCGACCCCTCGTGTTTGATTCTGCCTGGTCCCGTTTCATTAAGACACGCTTTTGGTCGACGAGCTGTTTCTTTTTTTAACCCGCCGTCGTCACTCTGTATCGGCCCCTGAATAGGCCCTGCTGCTCCTCTTAAATCAGGGTTTATGTTGTCAAGTCAAACAAATGGAGCTTGTTGCCAAGGTAGCTATGGCAACTACTGGTTAACACAACCTCAGGGGAGGCCTAAAATGCAGAGTAGCCAGAGCATTCTTGTCTGTGTGTGTGTGTGTGTGTGTGTGTGTGTGCTGATATGGCACGTAGCGTGTGTGCTGTTGTTTCCATGGAGACGTCTAAGTAAAATGCATAGTTGCTATCATCTTATCAGTGGTGCGTTTCCATTTTGTGTGGTGGTGCTCCCACTGGAGCGGCTCCCAGCCCACCGGGCCCGTCGGAGCTTGTTTCACTCGTCTGCCTCGGGTACAGAGGCGGGCAGGAGGCAGTGAGGGTCAGGTTAGCCAGGTCAGTGCCTACAAATGCGACAGGACTGCACTTCGAA
Organism: Arothron firmamentum; assembly: GCA_016586285.1. Lineage (NCBI taxonomy): Eukaryota > Metazoa > Chordata > Actinopteri > Tetraodontiformes > Tetraodontidae > Arothron > Arothron firmamentum. The sequence continues at coordinate 56,049 of BJFM01001863.1, read as the reverse complement.
AATTATATTTGTTCAGAATGTCTAAAATTGAGAGTAGATCTGGTACTTTTGGGGAGGACTTAGCTTCACACACAGCTAACTGTCGTTAGCCGCGGCGAGGCCACCTCGCTGCAGTCATCCTAGCTTTACTCCTCCACTGTGGGGCCTGGCCTACCTCTGTGAGTGCTGGCCTGTCTCCAGCTCCAGATCCATACTCTGAATTATTGATAGGCCTGTGGTCACAGAGAGGAAGATGCAGGAGGAGAAAGCGATGGAGACCCAGGAGGGGAAATTACCGAGGAGAAGTTGCACTTAGGAGAACTGTGAGAGGAGAGGAGGAGCAGGGAGATAGAGAGCAAGAAAAGGGGAGCGAGGCAGATTAAAGAAATAAGAGCCACTGGAAGTGAGCTGAGCACAGATTAGCAACACCAGATATTTTATTTATTCAGACGCTTCTGTGAATGTGAACAAGAACCTCTCTGCACCGCCTGCCAGCGGCGTATTGAGCGTCCCTTACAGCCAGATTCTGCCAGATTGTCTTCTTCGACGTGTTTTTCCACTTGCTTTTACATTTTGAAACTGCTTGAGCTGTGAGCAGGATTTAAAACTCAGTAGAAGAAAATATAAGCACGCAGATGTTCTGATTGACAAACACCAAATTGGGTTGAATATGCAGAAAAGAGTGGCGGCAGCAGCTCTAGCATGCTAGCTGCTGCTAGCGTCAGTATTGATTTGCTGATGGACTAATACTTTTGTGTACTTTTGTGGCTGCAGTCAATGCAGGTGTTCTCTCCCTGTGGCTGACAAACCAGCAGCAGCAGCAGCAGCAGCAGCAGCATGTCCCGCATCTCCTCCACCGCCAAGCGCTATGCAGGCTCCTCCTACACCAGCCACTACAGCTCCTACAGCTCCTCCCTGACTCCGGGCCTCAGCTCCTACAGTGAGCGGGACAGGCTGTCCTCCTACATGTCCCCCATGTCCTCCGCAACCTCATCCTCGGGTTACTCCTCCTCCTCCTCCAACTATCTGAGCAGCTCCGCCGCCCGCAGCCGCAACTACAGCACCTCGTCGGACCCCGATCGTGACCGGGGCCGAACCATCCCCCGCGCCGACATCCTCGGGAGCAGCAGCCGACGGAGTGAGAGCCTCAGCAGAACACCTGTTAGGAGCTGCGGAGGGTCCGGACTGAACGGGGGGTCGGCCTACACCTCTTACAGCTCCTACCCTTCATCCTCCACCCAGTCCAGCTACCTCTCCTCTTCACCGGCGGCCTCAGGCATCTCACTGTCTCGACGAAAATCCATCTCCCAGAGTGACCTAAGCAGAGACTTTGCCTCCCTGGGCCTCAGTGACACCACCTCCTCCACCTCTTCCTCCAGCCCCTCGTCTTCGACCAGTGCCCTGCGGAGCTACCGCAGTCGGACAAGTGACGCCTCCAGTTCCTATGGCACTACTACCCGTCCAAGCTATTCAGGCCTTTCACGGAGCGCAACTCAGGAGGCCCTCTCACGGACCTCCACCCTGGAGGCCTTTGGCAGCAGCAGCAGCAGCAGATCATACAGCTCTTCAGCATGGGAGCCAAGCAGTAATGGGCTTTCAGACTCTCCCACCAGAGACTCCACGGTAAGAGAATACACCCTGTGTTTGCATGTCAGCTTGTATTAGGAGGCACCTCCTTGTTTCATCTCTTTAGTTTCACATGCATGGCGAAAATTCACATCCGGGTTTCACCACATGGGGGCGCTGTTGCTCAGGTTAACTTTACTGCGTTGAAGTCTTTGATGTGCCTTTTATTTTATAACTTCAAACGACAATTTTAAAATGTAGTTTTGTTAATCCTAAATGTGGTTTATTCCATTATTTTTCATTATTCATGCTCTGTCAACTGCCACTTAGTCCTCCCATGGTGGGCCCTGTAAGCAGAAGTGCACCCTGGCTGGGTCAGCGCTCTGTCACAGGGCAGCTGCAGCAAATTACATTTTCCAATCAAGCTAATGCTGATGTGTATGTTAGTCATTCCACGTGATAAATGAGTAACCATAGCGATGAGTTGCGTGGTTGAGATGAGCGGCGTCTGTGGGTCACTGGCTGTCAGAGTGGGTATGAGTGGACCATGATGTTCATCTGCATGATGCAGAAAGCAGAACTGACCCACTTAAGATCAGGATTAGTTCCAGTAATTACTGGGGTGGAGGACAGCGTGGAGAAGGGATGGAAGCGTGTGAGTAGAACAATGGATATTTTAAGTAGTTGGCACCATTTATTTCTGTATCCAGCACATTGGCTTTGTTTAGTCGAGTGTGTGTTACTGCAATAACCTGGTCAGCGTTTTCAAACTGCCCAGATTCAGCCATGATCCAAGCTAAATTAACCACATAAATGATCATCTTTAAATGCTTTCACCAGCATTGGAGGTTATTTGAACCCCACCCCAGCACTACAGATGATTTCACAAGGCTTGATTGTGATCTCAGGTTCTTCCACACACACACACACACACAGACACACACACACACTCCTGAACTCTCCCACACACTCCAAAATAAGCTGTGTCAGCATTAAATATCAGCGCTGGACTCAAAGGATGTCCTGTACCTTGCAGGAATGGAGTGTGTGTGCACAGAAGTGACGGTAAACTGTCAGGAATGATTTGTACCGACCTCCATTTGAAAAGCGTCGTATTCAGATTAAATTTAGACGACCGTCAGGCCGATGTGCCTGATTTAGATTAGCGCCAGACCTGCGGTCCCCTGGTGACTGTGCTCTGACTTCTCCTAGATTTCTACTGCTTTGCACCATTTATTTTACACCAAACTGAATACCTGTTTGCATCAGATACCAGGGTGACCCTTTACCTCCTCGTCTCACGTTGTACTTTTCCACCTCATGCACACATTCATTCACACGCTCACGCCTGTTTAGCCCGCTGCTGGAATGCGTTCCTGGCATTATTTGTTGTGTACACACGGCTGGGCTCTGGTCATGAGACCTGCAGAAGACATTGTGCTGCACACCGCTTCCACCGCCTGCAGACTTCACGTGCACGTCGCTCTGGGGACGAGAACACAACAGGCCATATTTCAATGTAGGAGGAAAACAAAACAAGACGGCCATGCACCTAAAATGCCAAGGACTCCGTTTCTAAATGTGCTCACTGCTGCTGGCTGCAAATAGAAATGATGTCAGGTGTCAGAGGAAAAAGAGATGACGAGATAAACGGATCACAAGTGACCAGAGGAGCCATTAAAAAACAGCCTGTTGATCAGGAACCGCCCACATTTGGGTTCCTCCGGAACAATCCTCACCTAGCCTGCTTCAGAGCATCATTAGAGGTGCTCTGATGTGCTCAGTGAGAGAGCCCGCTCTTTAAACCAGCCACCATGGATGACGCAGCACGGTTTTCTGCCAGGCTGACTGCTTCTTCTCCTGCCCCCATCATCAGATCAACAGTCTCCTCGGGCAACAGCGCAGCCCCTTCAGCTGCCGGCGCCATGGAGCAGGGTGGCCTCTGACGTAGGCCGCGCTGCTGGTGGCGGCCGATGACGTCAGTCGTAGGCCGTAAAGGGGGCGGGGCTCCAATTCCGTCCGGCGGGCTCGGTATATCTGCGGGACCGCTCACGCACCGGACCCCAGTGAACGCAGACGCACCGAAGATCGCACCAACGGCGAACAATCGATTTTGTTTTATTTTCGCCGTTTTTGAGCTCTTTTCCGCCGCTTTAGCCGCGCTTCAGCTGGAACCGGCGCAGCTGGTTTACGTAACCGGGACGCGATCGTATGAATGAACGAGCGAGCGGCTGGACGAATGAATGACAGCAAATAAGGACCTCACCGGAGAATTTTTTGCCCCCCCGCACTGCTGAACCCCCGCCGGTGGTCCGCCAGCATGCCGAGCATGCGACAGTCGTACACGGTGACCGTCCCGGAGGAGCCGCCGGCCGCCGCGTTCCCCTTCCTGAAGCAGGAGATGCGGAGGAAGGGCAGCATGTCCGGCTCGGCGCTGGTCTCCACTTTCGTGGGGCTCATCATCAACCAAGCCAAGGTAAGAGATGGCCCCCGCCTGGCCCTAGCCCCCGGTCCCCCCCCCCCCGGTTGTTCCTTTCCGTCGCGCTTCGGGAGTGCGAGCTTCTAAAAGCTGAAACCCGGGTCACACTTTCAAAGTTTGTCCGAACAGGTTAAAGGTAGTTTCTGTGTCCGCTTGGGTAAATGCGTGTTGGTGAGTGTGTGTGTGTGTGTGTGTGTTGTCACAGATGACGCCTGGCTGGACGTCAGAGCCAGTGTGTCGCAGGAGTAAAGCCAGGATCTGCAGGCCTGCACCGGCAGGTCACTCTTATGTAACCCCGTTAATCCGCCTCACACACACTCACACACACACACACACACACACACACACCACAGCTGCTTTCTGCACCTAAACACGCCGTGTGAAAGAGGAAGCATGCACGCAGGACCCGGCTTCTCCGGGTTCGATCTGTCTCATCTGTAGCTCACACTCTAGGACTTCAATTATGATCAGTTTATTGACGTAACCCCAATTCATAATGACGTCACATGACCCTGAACATAAAGGGCAGCTGCAGATCAAATGCTTTAATCATTAATTAAAACCCTATGTTTTACCCAGCCATCAGAAGAGGTGGAGGAAAGCTTCCGTGCGTAGCCACCATGGTACTGCCTCCGTGCGCGCGCGTGTGTGTGTGTCCAGCGTAGCGACCACGTTTCTGTTACGTAACACAGAATCACATTAGTTGTAGTTGTGGCCAGGCCTGAGGAGCTCCACATGCTCTCTGTGCTGCAGCCACCGCTCAGACACTCGGCGTGTCCGCGCTTGCATGAAGACTGCAGCTTTGTGTGTCTGTGTGTTATCTGGGATGTGCACGTGTGCTTTTGCACAGCAGGCTCGCTGCAATCTAGAGCACCCAGCTGCGAGGTCGAAGGTCACAGTCACATAACCTGTTATTATTGTGTATTATTATATAATACTGAAATATCTGCTGATCAGCTGAACCAAGTCCTGATGTTTGTGTATTGGTGTGAGTGTAACCTGATTTGCGTCTCTTTACTGTTGATGACTGATTTTGTCGTATCTGCTGCGTCTGAAGTGTGTAGCATTTGTTTTCCTTCCAGCTGCGTCTGCACGCACACGCTGCTATGCAGCTCAACGTGGTGGTTAGCGTCCTACGGCCGAGATGTGTAAAAGATAAAAACCAGGCGTTATATAAGGAGCCGGTGCACGTGGTGCTGTGTGCACGCCAGTGGACGCTGTGAGGTCATCTCCAGTGGGCAGCCAGTCGTCCAGAGGCTGTGTTTATGTTGACTCGTTTGTGCACATGCGGGAGCTTGCCAAGGGACATTTGGCTGAATCCCCCCCGCCCCCCCCCGCTGTGCTAGGGTCCTCATCAGATGGAGCACGGGCGGGTGTTTGTGTGAGCTGAATGTCACCTCCGCTCGCTCGCGGAGCTGTGGCAGACGCAGTGAGAGAGAGCCTTTGTTTGTTGCGGCGGGAGAGACGGGTCAGGACGGCGTGTTCCTTCGCCGTCTGGAAGGTCCGGCCCCGCCTGGCGGGACCCGGGCCCGTGCTGGGTTTCCAGGTGTGACGGGTTCTGAGGAGAAGCCTGCTGTTGACCTTTTTCACATTCCTAGATGATCTTGACCCAAGGTCATCATCAGGTGACCCGGGGTCATCATCAGGTGACCTGGAGTCGTCATCAGGTGACCCGGCGTCATCATCAGGTGACCTGGAGTCATCATCAGCTGACCCAGCGTCATCATCAGGTGACCTGGAGTCGTCAGTCTTTCTGTTTTAAAATCCTCCTGCATATCAGAGCAAACCTTGCTCTCCTCTTTTCCGACCCATTTCCCCTCCATTAACTGTAGTAAAATACCTTTAAATCAGCAGAGCATTGATGGATGGACAGAGTTGCCCACCACCCACCTGGACCAGTGCCCGCGGGACTTTTTCTCTGCATCTTATTCCCAGTTGAGGGAAGCAGCCGGGCCAGAGGAATGCTTTTAACTGCCACCGCTTCAGTCCCAGAAGACTGAAGTTACAAAAGTGCTTCACTGCTTCCAACATTCATGAATGGAGCATTTATTCAAAGTTACACACACACACGCCTATTTACTACTATCTTTGTGAGGACTTTCATAACCCTTAACCCTAACCATGAGAACTAGTGGGTTAAATCTGACCCCTAGTTAACCCCTAAACTAATCTCAGCCTTAAAACCAAGTCTTAGCCCTCAAACAGGCCTTTGAAGTTGTGAGGACCAGCCACAAGGTCCTCATGTCTCAGAAAAGAAATGTCCTCACGAACACACACACACACACGCACACACCCGCACACACACACACACACACTCACTCTCTCTTCCCAGTTAGCCTTGTCTCTGTGACAGCCCCGTGTCCTCTTAAGTTTTTAAATCCCACAAAAAAAAAGATAAACCAAAAATCAGAATAGCGTTGCTATGGCGACAGCGCCGGGACAGCGTGCCATTGGGATGACGCCTGGCCGCCCGGCCCAGAGATCAGCCAATTGCGAGCAGGCGAGCCGGCTTTATTAGCAGGCAGGCTGCCATTTTCGGGGAGCGGTGGCGGCGTTACTCAGCAGCGGGGGTCCGCCTGGTGTTTAATAACAGGGTTAGCGTCCTGTCAGAGCGCTGGAATGAGTCAGACTGCAGGATATTCTGTGTGCTGGTCTATTCCTGTCGCATAGCGCTGGCTATTAAAGTCTTAACCACAGAAGGATTAATAGCAAAGGCGTGGAGCAGCGGTGGTAATCTTTCCCTTCGCCGGGCTGGGCTGGCCATCTCTCGCTCCAGAATCACTCAAGAGCAGCAGCTGGTGGAGGCTTGGAGGTGTATGCACGCCCTCCCAGGGATGTGTTTCTGCAAACCTTACCTGTCCAATCCTGTTTTTAAGGCCAGTGTGTGTTATTCACAGCTGGCCGTAGCACTTCCCCCGTCCCGGTAGGAACACGTTAGCATCCGCGGGTGTGATGCTAGTCCTCACCTCTCTCCACAGATTAATAATAACTGATACGTCAGAGAGGAAATTTCATGCATTGGAAATAGTAACGAGCATCATATCTGTGTTTCTGTCACCTTTTGAAGACCGATGAGGCCAAAAGCAATGAAAAGGTGGACGATACCGCAGCTTCTCCAGCGGTGAGTCTGGGGGAGGCCGAAGATCAGACAGATTTCTGTTGGCGGAGGGGTCAGGTGACCGTGTTGCTCCACCGGCTCTGCAGCATAACAGAGGCTCAAGTTACCACACAGATAATTCCACTTGCAGATAATGTTGGATATGCATCTCTAATCTTTTGCTGCTCTGTATCATAACAGCAGGTTTTTTTTTTTTTTATCTGGGTGGTTGTTGTGTAATTGTAGCTGGAGCACAAGAGCGTTTCTTATCCAGCCTCTGTTCTTTCATAGGTCTTCCTCCAGCTCCCCAATTATGTAACCGCACCACTTATGTAATCATATTTAGCTGCAGCTAGCGATGACACCCGGCATGTGAGGCCTTTTTGTGCGCTTTCTGAAATCCTAAACGTGTCAGAAACTGATTAACTGGAGGCAGCGGCCGCGTTGTTCCATCTCCTCATCTGCCGTTTTCCACCGTTCCAGTCACGCACACTCAGCCCGGAGGGAGATCACGTCTGTGTCGTAGGTCGCCGGCCTTCCACACTCGAACCGTGCGCGCGTTAGGTGTGACGGGAGAGTTCAGCTTCCCGGGCTCGGTTCTGCTGAGCGGACCAGCAGTCACAGCAACTTTCTCCTCTTGTTTTTTTTCAGAATTCAAAGAGCGCCCAGGGCCTGGTGGGACTGAAGAACCTGGGGAACACGGTGAGCACCGCACACGCACGCGCGTCTCCTCGCACTTCCACCCAGCAGCCAGGCCGCCGCGGCGTCGGCGCCGAGGCGGGCTCGCTGTTGGCTCCCAGAATCCAGCTGGTGCTAACGGAGCTGCTGATAGCAGCCTGAGGTCCAGCAGATGCTCTACCAGGCAACAGGCAGGGAAACGCAGTCCTAAAATAAACCGAGGGACCTGCGCGCGCACGTGTGTGTGTGTGT
>BJFM01001863.1:30192-40969 GCA_016586285.1 Arothron firmamentum | reverse complement strand
CACCTGAAAACCCTCAGAATGATCACAACACTGAATCCCAATTCTGTTTCAGGCTTCCTGGAACATGAGCATGCTTCAGACCGAAGACGTGATGAGTTCAGCTCAGGCCGCCATGGAGAAGAAAAGCCCCAAGACAGTAGCCTTCTCCAAGCTCTGAGAGGAGGACGTGTACGAGAGGCTGACAGCTTTAAGACAACATCTGTGTGACCAGCAGATGGAGAAATCTAACTGATGCTTTAAATGTTGCTCTCAGGACTGCCGAGCAGCGCGATAAAAGCGTTAGTGCGATTTTCAAACCTCACCGATAACTTGAACCTGCCCCTCTCAGGATTGTTGGTTGGCCATCAAGTTATCGGTGAGGTTTGAAAATCGCACTAACGCTTTTATCGCGCTGCTCGGCAGTCCTGAGAGCACAGGAGTCTTTTATATTCACTAACCTCATAACATTCTGAAGCTGCAAGATAAACTTCAATAAAATGCTTTATTGTTAAAAACTCTACAAAATAATTTAACTAAAAAGTGACTTTCAGCGCTGTGTCTGCTTGGCACGAAGCTTCTGTAGAGTTTTCTGGAAGAAAAATAAATAAATAAATCAGATCAACATGACTAAAAACATGTGACTCCAGTAGATTACCTTGTGGAACTCCTTGGCCTTCAGCCTGTTGTGTGTAGAAGCTTCCTGCCTGCTCTTGACTGCCTTCTGCTGCTGCACCTCCTCCAGCTGCTCGTACAGTCTGCACAGATTATCAGCTGTGGATCAGAGCTGGGAGATTCTGGACCTTGTGAGAAGATGGAAACTGATTATTGGGAGTACCTTCGGGTTCTCTGGTGCATCTCTGCCACCTCCAGTTTCCTTTGTTCTGTTGTGCAGAACCTTGCGTCCACCTCTGAATAACAGAAAAAAAAAACTATTAATGCAGATAAATCCCAGAAATCATTTGTCCATTGAAGAGATCTGGATCAAATACCCGGAGCTTCAGCCAGGGGGGGTTTGCGCAGCGATGAGCCAGAGCTGACAGCCGTTGGGGAACGCTCCGCCTGTCCGGCCTTCGGCCTGGTGTCAGCCTTTGCGTTACTCTTGACCTGAGGCTGGCACCTCTCGTTCTCCAGCTGCTCTCTGGTATCTGACCGACTCTTGCTCTGAGCTCTTTTGTTTTTGAGTCCTTCGACCCTCTGGAGAACCTTCTGCTGGCCGCTGTGAGGCCCCCAGGACACCTCCAGGAGTGTCACTGAAAGTAAGAACAAATACTGCTCCTAAACCCGTTTCCTCAGAAGCAGGTTTCTCAGCAGTGGAACTGTGTCTTTACCTGGAAGGGCTCGACTGTTGTCGTGGGGTTGAGCTGGTAACGTTGATTCTGTCTCCTAGAAGGGGGGGGAAATAAAAATGTGCTCAGATAAAGGACAAATAAACTCACACAAACAGAACATCTGTCTTTTGACCAGTCTGTGCTTCCTCTTTTACCATATCTGGATGTTCGTCTCCCCAGGATGCAGCTTCATCCGTCAGCGTTGCGTCTTGGTCCTGCAGCGACGTGTCCGTCAGGCTCACTAACGTTATCTGAGACTGCTCGAGGATCCCCTCTTCACCAGCTGAATCCTGAGACCGAAGGAGTTCCTCAGTGTCCTGCATGTCTGCCTCTTCCTCAGATGTCAGTTTGTCAACGGAACCACTGCTGACTGGTTCCTGTGGTTGGGTCGTGTTTACTACAGGTGCATCCCTGCACGTTGCCAGCGTTGACGGACTCGGAGCCGTCCCCTCCACATCTTTCAGAGGAGACAGCAGGACAGGTTCGTGGACGTGGTCTTGAGAAGTGATGAGCAGGGAGAAGGATTCGTGTGAGGCGGGTGGAGTCATCACACTGGCAGCTGCGTCTTTGGCTCTGAAGAAGTCCAGGGACCGCTCCGACTCCGAGAGATCGTCGTCGGAAAAAGACGCTGGAGCTCGAGGATCCCGGCTGGACGGCTGCTCGTCCGGAGGGTTGTGTTCAGGCGGGGGAAAGTTCACGGTGGGGTCTGCAGTTTCATTGTGGGTGACCTCAGCCATTAAGGGGTGGAACGAGTCCCAGACTGGAACGAGCAGAATGGTTTGACGTAAAAGCTTCATTTTGGTAACCGGTCCATGATCTAGTCGATCACATGAATTTCACAAACACAAATTTGAGCACCTTCGATCCTCTCTGGGCCTGTGTCAGATGGAATGGTTGGGGCCTGTGGTTGTGGAGCCGCATCCAGCACAGATGCTGTAGGAGGGAATTCTGGGTGTGACAGAACAGTGACCTCATTTGAACCACCGAGATCAACAAGGGTTCTTTCACCTACAGACAGAAGAGCTGATGAGAACCAAGCACAAACATGGTTTTTAGTAAGTGAGCAAGTCCAAAGCACTCAGGTTTTACAGAACCTAGACCCTGGATAGACTGAACCATAAATCAACAATGGAAACAAAATAAGTGCATCTCAAACATTCAAAGTGAATTTAAACACTTTCCAGTTTATTTACCTGAACTTTCAATCTGCTGGCCAGCAGACTCGTCCAGCTCCTCAACCAGTGGCTTCATCTGGCTTTCCTCTGGGCCTCCATCCAACCAGGTGGTCAAATGCTCTGACGACAACTGACCCATTGTGGGAAGGTCACTAGGAGCCTGCCCACCTGTCTGCCACTGACAAATGGACTGAGGAGCGAATCGACCCATCATCCGAGTCAGAGTGGAATCCCAGCCACTGTGATCCAGGCTAACTGAAAACTGCAATCCCGGTAGCTGACCAATCAGAGAGGAGTGAGCCGACGGTTGCCCGACCAGATGCTCTATGGCCGAGTCCCTCTGGTCAGCAGTCCGACAGGATGACTGGTCCGCTGGCTGGCCAATGAGAGGTCTGAACGAGTCCTGCTCCTGGACTGGACTAGCTGCACCCGCCCACTGCTGTATGGAAAAACAGCCCTAAAAATTAGGCTAAATCTTTACTATAATAAGCGCTGGAATGGACAAAAATAATCCACATTCTGATTCGTAGCACCAACCGGAGAATCTCTCTGTGCTGCTGCGTTGTCTGAGGAAACAGACTCACACACAGGAGAACTTTCAGTCCTGTCATCCGTCTCCATATCCAAAAGTGCCGACTGGTCAGCAGCTGAAGCTCCAGGGGCCTGCATGGCTAAACCTCCACACTCTGCTGAATAAGAACACAAGAAAGTAGATCATCACAAACATTTCCAGCCCTGGCTGTGGCTTGCACGTCTAAGAATTCTCCTATAAATCAACATGTTTACCTGTTGGTCTTCCAGGAGAGCAGAGGGAGAAGTTAAGCTCCTTTGTGTATTTGTCTATTATGCGCTGAATGCCACTGTCACTAAATAGCCTCTCTACAGCCAGATGTGGAGTCCCTGCAGCTGCGCTGTCTCTGACGCAGATGCTTTCACTGGGCGGGGAGAAAACTGCAAGTAACTCTGCTCCTTGTCCCACACGAATGAGGGTCGGTGATTTATCTGAGCAGATTAAACAGCACAAGGTGAATGACCGTCGCCAAAGGATCACAGAGTGAACAGTTACAGCAAAAACTGTCTACCTGAGTTCTGCTCAGGATCAGTGGTGACGTAGCTGCCGGTGGAGACGGTGGTGATGGACAGGCTGTCAGATTCAGGCTGTGGCTGGTTCCAACACACAAAAGGACCAACAATTAGAAGAGACTGAAAACTGCAGCAGGAACTGTTTAGACCTGTGAGTTTTTAGAGTTTAGCTAAAGCTGAAAACTCTTAAATGCATTTCTTGGAAACTGGACAAGAATATAACTTTAAAACATTTTAAATCTTAATGAATTTAGATCTTTATTAGAGAAAATATCCATGCAGACACACTGAGCTCAGTTCAAGTGTAGAAACCATCATGAAATGCATTTTCATTAAACACATTTCTGGACATGTAATTTTACATCATTGCTCAGTAGACAGATACACTCACACACACACACACGCACGCACACACACGCACACGCGCACACACTCACACCCACATGCACGCACGCACACACACACCCACACACAAACAGCTTCTCATGCATAATCAAAGTCAGAGGACGACTGGGCCCAAGAACTCAGATTTGGCTATTTTTCATCATTGATCCACGTTATGTGAACCTCAGAGGGAAGCACCGTTCTGTGTTTCAGGCTGACCAAGACAATTTAACAACTTCACCAATCAGGATGTCAGTGACCTGGCTCTTATTTAGTGCAGATTTACCAAGCTTGGTTACCTCTGGAGAAGATCTAAAGGTTGTGGCTGCTGGCCCAGAGTAGTCGGCTCCTCTCCCAGAGTCAGAGGACAGTGGGGAGGTCATCTTTGAGTCTGGAGAGGGCGAGAAAAACAATTCAACTAAATAAAATGCACCTTCATTCCCCATGCATCAAATTATGCACACTTGGCGGTCCTCCCATCTGCATACCAGCAACTGAGCATTGTGGAGATGATTCTGACGAGCTCAGAAGCCTCTCGGCCCACACAAGATGGCCGGAGCTCCCTGAACTTGTCTCGGAGCTCATCGACTGTTCGAAAATCTGCTGCCTGGAGGATTTCAGTCTGATCCAGTCTGATTCTTCCAGTGGATCCTGGTCAACACCACGCGAAGGAAGCCTTAGACTGTCCTCCAAGCCTGTGAGTGAACATATCATCACCTGATATTGCTCTGATGCCAACAAGGTTCAGAGGGTAATCAGTGATGCTCTGGGGGAGCTGACCTGTGGCTAGGCTGGTATTCACAGGTGTCTCCACTTCAGGAATGGCACTGAGCTCATGTTGTTGACTCATCTCCCAGACAGCTGACTTGACGCGGGTCACTGGAGGCCTGGTGGCCGGAGGAGGAAACCGAAGTCCTTCTGGGTGGATGGATGCTGGGGGAGGTCCAGCAGACACATTCTGAGAGATGGCTTCTTTAGGAAAATAGAAATGACAGTAAAAATTCAGTGGCATCTCTGGATTTCAAGTGTTTTTCAAACAGAAAATTTCTACTTACCACTGTTAAATACAGTCTTATCGTCCTTCTGAGCAGTTTGTGATTGCGATAAAGTTCCTTCATTTGTTTCTGCTATAGCTTTCAAAAGCGATGCAAATAGTTTGCGACGAATTTGACTAATGTCCTCCGAGACCAGCTGTTCAGTGGCAGGCTCTGGTTCTGGCTGTAACAGAAAATACATATTCACTAAAGCAATTTAAAAAGTAACAAAGCCCTTTAAGTCACTCGCACATCAGTGTGAATCATAATCAGCACCATCTCTTTTCTTCGTCTCCTGAACTCCGTGTCCATCTCCCATCCCCGTTCCTTCTCTTCAGGGTCCAGTTCCGCTGGTTCCCTCTGGCCCAGCATTTGCCCCTTCATTTCCCCTGTGGGGCTCAGGGACTCATCCAACATGGAGCACTGTGGTAGCATGCCAGACTGGACTGGGGCCTCCTCTGAAGCCAGATGTGCGCTCTTTTTAACACTTGAAATAACAGACTTGACGAACATATCAGTTTCTGTCGTCGCCTACCTTTGTCAGCTTGGCTGTCTTCTAGATGTGATAAAGTGCCTCCATTTCTCTGCTCAATCGCTTTTAATAAAGACTCAAGTAAACTGCGACGAGATAGACCAACATTCCCCGACACATCCTCCTCAGGTGTGGCCTCTGTAAGCGGCTCGGTCTAAGAGAAACAGACAGTGAGTCCATCAATCCACTTGTCATTTTTCATAAGGAAAATGGTAATTCATCCCAATTACCTGTGCATCAATGTGAATCAGAGCCTGTAAATATTGCTTTTGCTGTCTCATCTGCTCCACTTCCCAGGTATGCCTTTCATGTTGCTGCACCACAGCCTGCTGCTCCTCTGTTTGCCTCAAAATGGGGTCCTCCGTGGGCCCAACAGACAACGTGTGCACAGAGTCTTGTGGCAAAGTTCCAGTCTGGACTGGTGCCCGTACTGGTATGTCTTTAACACTTGGGCGAATGGTTTGGATGGTATTGGGGATATTTGTTAAGTGTGAGGGCAACTCTTCCTGAGGCTCGCTGGTGACTGATACAGGCTTCAATCTGTCTCGAAGGCACTCCGTTACCACAGGGCCATCTGTTGACCGGTACCTGATGTTACTCAAAAAAGACTCTACATCTGGTAGCGACCTGGTGTCAGGAGGGCGGGACTCCCACACCGGCACACTCTTTCCAGTGGGAATCACCCTGGAAGTTTGTGCTTTGTCGTGAGAGCTTGCTTGTAAAACAGAATTTGTAAGACGTGAAAGACCAGCTGCAGCTTGTGATGACTGAGCACAGACGTGAGGTGGAGGTAGCACTTTTTCAGCGGCCATTTTATAACGCATCTGCAGTGCTTTCCGGTATTCCTCCAGATGCTTGCGAGCCACTTCCAAGTACCTTTGGTGTATTCTGAAATAAATACACAATCATTCAATCATTTATATTCAAAAGAAAATGTAAGACTAGATAGCTTTTGCAATGCAATATGTTCTGTTTTCTGCTAAGGTCTCTTCCATTCACTGAGTGGAAAAAAAGAGGTGATTTGTGGGGAAAAAAAAAAAAAAAAACATTTGTAAAATACCGGTTCCGTTCCAGTAGCCGATGTTGATATTCTCTTATTTGCCTAGCGTGATCATCTTCATCCGAAGGCAGCGTAAACTGGAGAGCACAGGCATAGAAATTAAGGTTATTCCCTGATAAAAAATAGTGTAATAAACAACTTTTCCTTTACATAACCTCAAAAATGAAGCCGCAATCCTGCAATTGAGCTATCAAGTATAGTACATATGATTCGGAATATAGTATAATACCAAAGTCAAGATAGATGCTGGCATAACAGCCTAAAATAGCAGTAATGAAGAGAAGGTGGCGAGTAGGATCAGGAATATTTAACAAGTCAACTAAAATGTTAATTCACACTCTCATAAGCTTAAATATCTACCAATCAATCCCTATTTTCTCCAATAAGACAGAATGAAGAGTTAAGATGATTAAAAATTAACATACATCAGTGGCTTCAGCAGAGCTGACTTCACGATCAGAGATGAATGATTCTGGTCGGTCTTCTTCATGGGTGACGTGAAGCCGATTGCTCTCCTGCTGGGACTTAAGCAGCTCCTCCAATTTAGCCTTCTGCCCTTCCAGCTCCTGGAGCAAAGCAAGCTGCTCCAGCTTCTCTCTTTCAAGTTCCTCATCCTGGACAAAAGGTTTGGAAATGGTGAAGACTGCAATCCTAAAAGCCTAAATTATAAAAAGATGCACAATTGACCAAAAACAATCCACATAAAGAAAATCCCCGTTCTTCACACAGAGTTCCTACAAGAGGGAAACACACCTCACCTTCCTGAAAAAAGCAGCCTAGACAGGTGTGATCTCAATCACCTCAAACCATGCAACACCCCCCCCAGGCTCCAATATGCCTGGGGTCCATTATTCCACAATGAGGTACACCTGTGTCAATTAAGCAGTAGGCCACTGCAATTGTCACAATTCCATTGAGGAAGAAGATAACTATGGGCATTTACCTACATGAATTGAAAATTAACCTAAACTGTACCACAATTGACATTAGAACGGGTTATTTAAAGAAGTAAACATGTGACCTAAAGTATAGAGGAACATCTCCTCTATTCTGTACCGTAAACAGAAACTGGCATTTACCCGTTTTTTCCTCTCTTCATGCCTTTTGCTACGTTCATCAGGAAGTCGAGTATCTGCTGCGGTCGGCTGTTGCGATGTTTCCGGTACTAAAAAAATAATAATACAATAAAAATTCCACGTTTCTACTGTGTGATAGATATGCAAGTTACAAAAAGTAACAATTTCTACCCTTATGGGTAGCTCTGTGGAGTTCAGGAAGCTCATTGCTCTTCTCTTCACTAATCAGTGAACCTGTGTCAATGGTTGTGTCCTTCTCTGGGATCTCCTCTGTTATGACAGCTGGCAAGTCCACTGCAGCTTCGTGCTCAGTCCACTGGTTCCTCTGGCTCCTGATTCGATCCAGAAGTTTCTTCAATGGATGTTTAGAAGCAGGTTTAGTTTGCTCCACTGAGGAAAGGAACATTCTGGTGTAAGTAGAAATCTCAACAGAAGTGCAGTGATATTATCAAAGTTGGTCAGATAACCAAAGTTAAGAAGTACTTCTGTGATATATTAAAATCAATTTTTTATTTTTCAGAAATAAAAACATTATTTGGACATTAAAGGTGTCTCACCTTGAGTCGATGATTCCTGTTCAGATGTTCCAGCTCCTTGCTCAGTGTCAGGCTGTGTGTCCTCTGACATCGGAGGAGCAACTTCATCCAGCGTGACATCCAATTCTTGGTCCTGACTACCTGTTGACAATTCTGGCAGAAGCTCAGGTACCAGCTGGACCACCAAGTCACCTTTAACTCCTGAAACAACAAATAGTTGCAGCTTAGGAAAGACACAAAAACTTTAACCGTCATTAAAAAAGCAAAGTTAAAGTGCCAATGTTGAACATTCTTTTGCAAAGAATTGAACAGTTCATACTTCTCTCTTCTGTATACATGTCTTCAAACGCAAACTCCATCTGCCTCTGGAAGGCCTCCTTCATCTCAGCTCTCTTATAAAGAGGCTGGAAGATCTGAGGAGGCATCTTTGCCACCTGCTGTCTTCTTCTCAGATGATCTGTCTGTTGCATGTGCTCAAGTTCAACAAGCAAGCGCCCACAATCCTAAAAAGACAACAAAGAGATAAGTGGTTTTTCAGTTATGAGTAAACACTTGGATTGGTATTTGTTCCATTGAGGAAGATGTACCTGCTCCAGATGTTCCCTCCTCAGAGCCTGCTTTCCTCTGAGATGGGCCTTCTCAAGCTGTTCCTCTCTCCTCCTCATTTTCTCCATCTTCATTTGTTGCAGTCTCTCCAACTCTACCTCAGCTTCCTCATGGGCATTAGGCTGAAAACAAATATAAATTAGCCAATTCTGCAACAATAAGGGCTAGTAAAACAGAGTTAGAAAAAAAAAAGAAGCTTACCTTCATTTGGTCTACCTCTCTGTCCACTATTCTGTCAGCCATGTGGTAATAGGTGGTAGCAAAAGCATTGACATCAGACATTTTTATTCTGTGTGGCTTCTTGAAATCTATGTTCTACTTCAACAAAAGACAAAAGTTGACAACAGCAAGAAGATACATGTGTTACATAATAAACTGCTCATTGTACGTGCATGTGATATCAGAGTACCCTGAAAACCACCTGACCCTGGGGTCTGAAAATCACCTGAATAGGGTTTGGGGGAGGCAATGGGAGACTAGCCACTCTGGCTGATCTTTCCTTTTCTGCCTCAAGTGCCTTCTTCCTGGCATTGATGGATCTATAGCAAGAAAAAAAAAACAACAAAAAACTGAAGTGCAATTCATTAACTTTTCAGTAGAAATATTTAGGTGTCATGCTCACCGGCTTTGTCTTTCATATTCTTGAAGTTTCTGTGATTTGAGTTCCTTCAGCGCTTCTCGAAAACGCTCCTCAGCCTTGGCATGATTTTCCTCTTCTTTCTGAGCTATGGCTGCCCAGTCTGGTTCCTTGTACAAGCAAGTTATAATTCAACAGCTATTATTGATGTGGGCAGTGGAAACTTCAGAAACACTTCATGCAACATGTTGCCTTACATTTTCTTTTGCACTCCTCTGCCCTTGACCAAGAAGTTGAAGGCTTTCTTGATATAGTTTCTGCAGTGTGTTTATTTTCTCCCCCTGCTCACGCTCCCATTTTTCCTTAAGCTCCTTTCCCAGCTGCTCCAGTTCCTGCTGCCGTCTCTGTTCCACCTCCCTGCGAATCTTCAAGGCAATGCGCCTCTGCTGCTCTCGCACCTGTGTTGGGAAAAAAAGAAAAAAGAAAAAGTAGGATTACATATATCCACGTATTTTCATTATGATCGAGATATGACTGCAGGAATTATAATTTTACTAATTTACAGTTGTAAATTAGTTGTTAAACGCACAGAGCAATTATCACAAGCAAAGCACGTCAGTTTGGTTTCTTTTTTTTGGGGGGGGGGTTAGAAAATTAAAATTGAATTTTTAGACAAAACTGCAATGTTTATTTTAACTTATAAATAACATTAATTACATAAAAACAAAGTGTTTCGATGAACCTACGATACATTACACGAATCTACGTAGCCTAAATTAACCTCAGTTTGATGGCCCGCAATAAATGAATTTAACCTGTTGTATTCGCAGTTTTCTCCTCCTTTCATATTCTTCTCGTATAACACGATCCTCTTCATTGGGGCTCAGTCTTAAAATTGCCACTTTCCCCTTCATTCTCCTCAAATATACCGACGTTCAACAGCTCCTGAATTCATATCGGAGTAGCTCAGAGGTAGCTAGCACTAGTCAGCACGACTAAGTAGCTACGGTTTGGGCAAACTTTACTTCATGTTTCAGGTATTCGCTGCAGAAGTCACTAGACGTCTTGATGTCGAAAAACGTAAACGCATTAGTAAACCTACAATAAGTAATACAATTAAAGGAAGAAATCGGTATAAGTCATGTTTTTGTTTCTAGTCATCCGCAATCACGTTCAACATAAAACGCAACCAAACGGTCAGTGTACGTAACATCCGGCGGTTTGAACTGCCGCCATAATATGAAGCCTTTTTTTGGTTCCTACGTCAAAAGTTCCTACAGCTTATATTACATTAGAAATATTTTTTTTGTCAATTTATTTATTATTTTGCTTTGATTGCAAATGTTTCTTTTATTTCACTGCAAATGTATGATATATTTTTCAATATATTAAAAATCTTTTTTTTTT
>BJFM01001863.1:7282-26048 GCA_016586285.1 Arothron firmamentum | reverse complement strand
TTTTTGCAGCCTAGATTTAATGTTGCGTGCTGCTTTGCTGATCTTTGATTTATTTGCTTGCGCTTTTATTTTCTTTCTGCAGTTTGTGTGTGGAAAGACGGCACACTAAACCGTTAGGTTTGTGTACTTGTGGTTTTACTCAGAACCTTTTTGTCTTGTCACTGAGTGCACTTGTTCATTTTAGAACTCTGATGCCAGCAATAACAGTGAGAGGGATTCTTACTCCAAAGAAGTCAAGGTAAGATAATCATGCTTTGGGACACCTGTCACCACGTGTCTGCGCCCACTCAAACCGTATTATTGCTGTCGCTTTTTAAAACAAAGGTGTCAGACAGAGATCAAGATGGCCTCAAGCTGTCAAACAGTGAGAGCAGTTCTCTGGACAACGGTGAAAAACAAAGAAATCAAAAAGCAAAGTTCAGATCAGAGGCTGCCAACAGGTTTGCTGTTTTGTCATCATCCTCTTAAAAGTCCATTTATTGTCCAATTATTGCGGGATCACAATTACTGGATATCTCTTCCTTCTCAGGCAATTTCAGGCTGCTGATGAAAGCAGCACGCCAGCCTCTGGAGGTGATGGGCACCGCCTGAAAGCCGGAGCGGCGGCTGCAGCTATGTGGCTCCAAAGGCCTGAAACGTCCAGAGGTCGGCGGTTCCCCACGCCTCGACCTCAGCTTGTAGATGCCGAACCCTCAACGCATAGCCAAAACAGACCAGTGGAAGATGAGGGCAAGAGGCGATTCCCAAATGTCAAAGAGAAGAAGAAAGAGGAGAAGAAACGGTCAGAGTCAGACAGCAGTCTGACTGAGGCGAAGGAGAAAAGAGCGATTGATCAAGAGGTGGAGAAGAAAAGAGAACATCTAGTTAGGGAGAAGGAGGAGCGAATGCACGTGCTGCAAGAGGAACTGAAGAGAGAAGAAGAGGAGGAAGAGAGGAGGCTAAGAGAAGAGAGCGAAGAAAGGCTGAGGTAGCAACCAGCACAGTCACTTAACGTTTGAAACAGATGTCGCAGATGCTCTTTGTGTGCTTTGGTCGTCTTTTATGCCAAATTCATAGTGGATGGAGAGCATCTTATTTTGTCTGTATGATCAAAAATGCATATGTGTGGCTCACAAGGGCTTTAAGGAAACATCTCCTGATGAGCAAAGAGGGGGCCAGGAGAAGCGATGAGTCCGGCAAGATGGCGGAAGAGGAGCAACTCAGAGCCAGGTGGGACAAAAAAGAAAGTACGTGCACACAGCAAAGTTCACGTGCGTTATAAACATTGCACATAACTCAACCCAGGGAGGAGAGTGAAGACCTGCTGAAACAGTTGCGCATCAGTTTAGAGGCGGAGCGGACGGAGGAGCGCGAGCGACTGGAGGCCGAAAAGAGACAGGAAATGGAACGGCTCGAGAACGAGTCAGAGTTGGTGCTTCAAGCGGCGAGCAAGAGGTTGGAGGAGCTTAAAGAGTCTGCCCAGAAGGAGATGGAGAGGGAGAAGCAAAAGCTCAGGTCAGACATCAGAGTTCCACACTTTGTATATCTTTTCTCATTTTACACAGTTGGTGATGAACAGTTTCATGGAAAGTTCCTTTTTACTTTTCCCTGCTTGTGTCAACACGGATGAGAAAAGATGGATAAATAATCACAATCCTGACATACAGCCATGCTCATGTCTTTTCTCCAGGGAGGAGAATTTGAACTTGCTGAAGGAGCTGCGTGACAGCTTAGAAGCCGAGCGAGCGGCAGAGCGCGGCAGACTGGAGGCCCAGAAGGGGCGAGAAATGGAGCAGCTAAAGGTGGAGTTGGACACGGAGCTGCAAACAGAAAGGAGGAACCTCCAGGAAGAGAGGGAGGACACACTGGCTTCTGTGAAACAGGTGACTGCAAATGATATTGACCTCCGCAGTCTTTAAATATGAATAAAACAGATACGTTTTATAGGTTGTGTGAAATAAGATTTGGCCACATTGTTTTTTTTATGAACCTTATTTGGTACATTTACTGAGTTTGGTCCCCTTCATTTTGTCATTGAAATAGTTTTGCTTTTCTCTATTAAGGTCAAAACCACAGGGAGTAAACAGGAACGTTACCTGGGAGAATACCAGAAAGAGGTTAGAACACACACAGATATTATCATTCGAATGTACGCTGCTGAAAGGTTGACCCGTGGTGTCTCTGTAGTTGGCTGAAGTTCTCCAGGAGGCGCGAGATGAAATGCAACAGGATCATCAGAACAAAGTGGAGATGCTGAGGTTGGACCACTTAAGGGAGATGAACAGCATCAGACAGAAATGCATGGATGAGGTCAGGGCTTTTGTCTGTTTCTAGAACTTTAACCCAAATTACTTGACTGCTGAGAAAGTCTTGACCAGCAGATGTCAGCAGATCAACATTTCTGATTTCTTTTCCAACTGTTCCAGGAGTCTGCTCAGAGGCAGAGCTGGTTGTCTTCACTGCAGGAGGAGAGAGAGCGCCTGCAGGCCTCCCATTCTGAGCAACTGGAGAAACTTCGTTTGCAGTTTGACAAGCAGATGGAACAGATGAAGCTGGAACACTCACATAAGGTGAGACCAGAGTAGTCCACCAAAGTTCCAGTGTGAAGCTAGTGATGTAAAAAACTGCCTTCTATCCACAATTTTAACATTAAACATGTCAGGTTTGATATAAACATTATCTTGTACCAATAATGTGGTAAATATGATATAATAATAATGATAATGATATTTTTCTGTTTCATTTTATTCATAAGGAATCAAAATTGCAGCCATTGGCAGAGCAGCTGAAGCTGAGAGCCAAAGAACTGGAGAACCAGGAGGCCACGCTGGAGGCAAAGGTCTTCTAATGTCAACTGTATGTGCACAGAGACACTGTCAAACAGAATAAATGTTTCTGTCCATCAGGCAGCAGATCTGAAGAATAAGAGGAAAAAGCTGGAGAAGGAAGAGGACGAAGTAGACGGACAGACAGAGGTGAGACACATGTGCTAAAGGAGAGAATAACGCATTTCATTGTGCTGCGTTGAAAACTTAAAAATCGAGTGAATAACGATTTCCATCTTGGTGCCTGCAGGCCTTAAACCACCTCAGACATGAGAGAGATCTGCTGAAAGAGGAGGTGCAGAGGGTGATAAAGGAGAACCAGGAAGCCAGAGAACTGATCAAGAAAGCACAGGAGGGCAGGGATGCAGCCAGGAAGGAGGAACAGAGGCTTCGGAAGGAGAGAGACAAGGCCATAGAGGAGAGCCTAAGAGCCAAGTTAGACAAGGAGCTCCTGGAGAAGAAGTTGGAGCACTTACACAAAAAATTCAACCGTCTCAGCAGAGTCAGGTATAGTTTGGACAGGATATCCACTCATCTGTGTGGATATTTTTGTAATGAATCGTCATTTGGTCTAATCAGGGAGATGGAACAACTCGACAAAGTAAGCCTCTCCTCCAGCCTCGACCTGAATCTGGACAAAAAGACGGCAGAGGATGCCGAAATGAGGAGGTCTTCAGGGGAAAATAGTGACTCATCATTACGCTTGGAAGACGTGGGCAGCTTGCCACACTCACTCCTCCCTGGTGCTCCCAGCAGCATAGATGAGTAAGCTATCAAAACACAATTGTGCTATTTTGTTGCTCAGATGTTCTACAACTGTTTCAAATTGAGGGTCTAAATTTGAAAAGAACCCATTAGAGACAAGTATCTAGAAGACAGGTCCCGTTCCTGGACGTGCTGTTGGTCATCTTTGAATCTCCTGCCACTGTGCACGCAGATCCAGACACTACAACTCACAGGATGCGGTCATTCAACAAGCTAAACTCTTCTTGAAGGCTGAGAATAACCAGGTGCTGGAAAGACACACGGCCCAGAGACAAGCCCAGGCGTCCTCCCTGTTCCCCAACCACGAAGGAGGTTTCAATCAGGAGGTGAAGGTGGGGCAGGTAGGGCGAAACACCACCAATCCCTGAGATTGTGTTTAAAATTTATTTTTTTATGTTGGATACTTGGTCATGAATTTGTATTATAAAATCATACCTGTTGTTACATTACATTTGCCTTATTGCTCCCTCAACTACAGTTTGGGAGTCTGTCTCAGCCTCCGACAGCGAAGAAGGTGACCTTTGACATCACTGAATCTGACCTCAGCAGCACTGTGGATATACAAGACCGGACAGGTACCACTTTGGTTTAAAGACTCTGTTTCATCCCCCCCCCCCCCCGCTGTAATTGCTCTCAGATCCTTGTATCTTTTACCTGAACAGCCAGAATATGTTTCTTTTCTTCCCTCGTCAGATGGCCACCCCACCGTCCCACCAGAGCTGACAAAGTCCTTGAAGAAAATCTCAGGGAAGATCAACACAGTCCTGAGTGTGTTGGGCTCGATGTCCCAGCACCAAAATATCACCCCCCCCTATTCGGGCTTCCCGCAGGCTCAGGCTCAGTCTAACCCCGCCCTGAATGCCTCGACAAGTTTCCCAGGTGTGCCCCAGGTGCACACACCAGACCACGGCTCCTCTGCCTTCCCTTCCTCCTTGAGGCTATCAGAACCTTGGAACAGGGCCCCACAGGGGTCTGTGGCGGTCGGTCCTCTCTTCAGCACCCCCATCAGCAGCGTGCTAACAGCCGGTAAGCCGACAGACTCACGCTTAACTCACGAATGTGTGAAATTGTGCTGGTCTTCTTCTGGTGGTCTTCATTGTTTTGTGGGTTGTTTTCCAGGAGCAACTGTTGACCCTTTAACCTCTGGTCGCACTAAACCACCCACACCATACATGACTTCCAGGTAACTTTACTTCCACATCATTGTGTACTATTACAACAGACTCTGTCCACCTTTGTGGTTTGATTTGGGATTCCGTTACTGCAGCTGAGGTGATAAAGGCAGCAACACAACTTCTTACAGATCCAGCTTTACTTTCTTTCTGAGAACTAATCAGATTCTGTCCTATGTCTCGGTGTGATTTAGTGAATATGGTCGTGACCCGCCGTCCATGCACGGGTCGGTGGAGACAAGCAGCCACAGACTAGAACAAATGATGAGCAGCAACAAGAGGTGGTTGGAAAAACGCAAGAAAGACACCAACATGTATCCTTTCAGTAAACCCAACACACATGAGAGAGTTTTCTTTGATTCTTTTTGATTTCACGTGTTGAAATAACAAGTAGTTTGTAAAGTTTTATCTTTAATTCTGCCTCCCAGACCTCTCTTTACGCGCTTTCCAACTCCTCTGACTGAGAGCAGCAAAGTTCAGCTGGGTCTGGATGACAATAACGAGATCAGAGTCTACTATTACTGAACACATGGCGCGGACTCCAGTCCTGACGTAACGGCCACTGAGGACTTTGGAACATTAATCCTGTGGCACACACTTTTTTTTTTGCATTCTCTTTTAAAAACCTGAGGCCAAAGTCAAGTTCTGCTGGAGTGATTTGGCAGTTTAGTGAGGAAAGCAGTTGCCATGGAAAGAGGAGTTTTACACTCCAACTTCTACTGTTTACCACGCTTCAGTCATGTTTACGGATCCCTTTATGCCAGACAAGGGCATGCATTATTTAAAAGTGGTTTAGTTGACTGGTTTCATAGAAATGTGAGGACAATCACAGATCTTTGTTGCGATGTATTTACTATTTTCTAAAGTATGAAAGCTACCGGCACCCACTGTCAAGTGGGTTGTATCTGTATTTATGCCACTGCTTTCTGTTTGTGGATTATGTTAGTTATGTGTGTTTTTTAGTTCTTTTTTTTTTTAATGTACTTATACCTGACAGGCACCTGTACTTGTGCATATATACATACTGAAGTAAATAAGTGTATTTTTCTATTGAATATTTTCATAAAAACTGTTTTACATGCATAAATGAGCTTCTTGTGAACTGATGCCGTCATTTACGCACATAGTTACATCTCTTCAACTTCATATATTGGTTGAATAGCGTTTAAAGATAAAAGTTGCACAAAAATGTATGAAAGATTTATTCACTGTTTCTTACAGTGTCGAACATAATTGTTTAATACAGTACTGTGCAAAAACAAGACCTTGCATACACACTTCAGGGCAGTTATTTTAGTAAGTAAATACAATCATATTCTTCAAAGAGAAGGGCTTATAAATGGATCTGGCCAATCAGAGCACTATGAATTCACATTAGAACATTCAAGGCCACCGGCAGACTGGAAAGACTTCCACATTCTCACATTGATCCGCAACCACTATCACACACAAACAGTAATTTCAAAATGCATTGTTGTCTTTTGGGTCAGACTTTGCACATATAAAATAAGTATGAATCCTGACTTTTCATGTTCTCCACCATCAGTAGTAGGTAAACATTGCTCACAACCTAACATTTGATGATGGCAGCAGAAGGACAAAAGCACTTCAGCATCAAGTGTCATTGATGTGGCTCTTGATTGGCACATTTGTGTCCATACTGTAGGAGGGGGACTTGCAGCCCTCTGGGATGGTGAGGGGCAGAGAGGTTCCTGCCGTCATCAGCCTGGCAAAAACAGGCTAACTGTGCTTTGAATGAACAGGAACGAGGTGATAAGGCATAGAGGAGGTGCTTAGCTCATTAAAAATGAAAACTGAAATCTAGAAGACAAAGATTTTGTCTCTCTGGACGGTGTCGAGGTCATCATCCAAGGTGAGGAGGACCTAAGAGACCGGTGGAGAGGTTAGAGCCCAGCCAGGCTGTCGGTGGTGAAATGTTGTGTGTTTGAATCCTGAGCATACCAGGAAGGATCCAAACATGGCGATGGAGGAGAGGAAGTGCCAGACATCATGGTCGTCAAAGAAGGAAAGCAGGATGCAGTCTCTGTTGTGTTCACGAGACTCCGCTGGAGTTTTCTGAATTCACAGAGAGAAATAGCAAATGAATGAAACATAAGTTCTCCCTATATTTTTGCTCAGGTGTGTGTCTGTAACACTGACCTGCCATGTGCTGAGACCCTGGAAGAAGAAATAGAGTGCAAAGCCCCACACAACAGCCGTGAACAGAATACACACCAGCGCCAGACACTGGATCCTCTCGCCACTCCGCAGCTAAACAGACAACACAGCTTCAGATAAACGACGATGCAAGCATGAACACACAGCGTACACAAGAGCACGCACGTACCTTCATAATGATGTAAAAGGCAAAGTAGAGCAGCAGGTTACAGATGGCTATGGCCAACAAGTAGGAGGCAAAGTCATTTGGACGCTCTATGAGGCCGTAGGCAGCTCTGCAGGGAGGGAGCAGGATGATGGCCAGGTCTTTTGTTCGTACTTTATAGATTTTAAATTAACAAAATGCCAAAGTGCCACTTACAGAGACCAGTTTACGATATTCCCCATTATGAGCAGAACCATCCGGTCCTGAAACAGAGGGAAGGATGGCTTAGACACAGGTACTGAGTACTGAGTATTGTACCGTTTTCAATAATCATCTGGGTTTTTTTTTTGTTGTTTTATTTCTAAACATTCCTGCATGTTTTAATGGTCATGACTCACAATGTACATAGGTCCACTGCACTGTCTGATGCAGTCTGTGTAAATGACGTTGCCTATCCGCCGCAGCACCCCAGAGTCTGACACAGATGCAGATAAATCATTAGCTGTGGGAGCATCAAACATGCAATAGACTGTGTGCAGTTTTACTTTTAACAACAAATTTGTACTTCGGAAAAGTGGATTACCAAACTTGCTGCTGCTGCACATTTTAATGGGTAAAGGGTTTTAAGGGTGGTGATCTTACCCAGCCTCCATCGGCCCATGTAGTAGAGCTGCGTACTGAGGAGGAGCGTGGCCAGAATGTGGATGACTGAGAAAACGATCCAGAAAACCATGTTTCCTTTACCGAACACCTGCAGACATCATCAACACTGACATCCAGAATATCAGAATCCACTTGCAATTAGTGAAAAGTGTAAAACGCACCACTCCCAGCACAGAAAAGAAGATGACCATAGCCAAGCAGGCGTAGGCAGTGTAAGCGCTTGCGTTGATGTCTGGGTGTCTCTTCTGATACAGCTTCAACATACACAGCCCAGCAATCATGTACATGAAAGAAGTATCTGAAAAAGAAGAACATGCGCGCCGATGAAGGGAATCGTTGCAGACGGCTGCTCCCTAAAACTGAGAATGATCAAAACATCAACAAATTTAAACTACTTGAAAATTCAAATGTTCAAATGCATGTGGATTCTTTAAATTTATTTAAATACCCAATAACAGGTTCATAATTTCTGGAATCAAAGGTAGTAATTCACAGGTGGCCTCACCAAATTGGAAGTTGGTGTAGTTGGGACAGACGTGGTAACAAGCACTCAGCAAGCCCTCCATCATCAGAGCAGTTCCCATGGCATAGAAAAGACCAAAGTGCTTCGGAATGCCGCATTCCTAGAGAGAAAACGCGATTCTGTTAGTAAACCTGATCCGTAGTAAACGGAACGAGGAAGTCAGAACTGAGCCAAGAACCGTATGTTCTCCCTGACCAATTCCTGTCTAGGTGCCGTACCAGCGCGTTGAGCTCATTTCTGACGAGAGCGCGCTTGTGGACGATGTCTCGCTTGAGGACAATAAGAAGGAAGAGAAGTCCCAGCATCACATAACCGAGGTTACTGAGGATGTTGTTGAACGCGCTGGAAGAGGTAGTTAAGAATCAGCCAAAAAGAACACTCTCCAACTATGGCGAAGCTGTGCAGACACCTGAAATACAACACACCTGAGAGCCCCCAGTGGGTGGGCGCACAGGAAGTTGTAGAAGCAAATGTCTTGGTTTCCTGTTACATTGACCACCTGGAAAATAACCAAAGTTGATTCACCAACACACAAAAAAACCATCTTTAAAATCATATTGCCATTGGCGTACCGTCTGATAGGTGATAACCAGCTGGATGACGGGCAGCGCGTAGAACACAGCAATGGTAGCAATGTTCCTGGAGGGGGGGGTGGGGGGTGGGGGGTTGTCCAAAAAGTCAAAATATTAATCTAACTGTAATTATGCTGCAATTGTGTATTATTGCACAAAACTGCGACTAAAATCTTCTGGGTTTGACCCGGACCCAAGACTTGGTTTCGTCTTTAGCGACTTTTCTCACCAGAAGTAGATTTGGTATTTCTTGCTGAGAACCCTCTTGTCTTTGCGAGCCAGGTCGGAGACACAGAGAAACTTCTGCAGCAAAGAAAGGACAAGGAAGGGTGACACTTCTGTGCCGCACGGAGACGGCGAGACGGGATCTATTTGCGCACATTTCAGCCTCGAGGGCACAGCCATTTCACATGTCTGCTGCTCAACTACAGCCAAGCGTCTTTTCAAAGTACTGATTGTATTCATTTGGAAAGAGGAAACAGACCTTTGTGCGGACGATGTTTTTGTCAGAGTCGATGTCATCCAATGTGTCATAGTCGTCCTCCTCCACAGAGCTCAGAGACTCCTGCCTGTATCGGCCAATGCTGTCCAACGATCGGTCTGAAGGGAGGGAAGACGTCCCACATGACCGACAAGAGACTGTTTCAGCAAACTGTTAAAGGCTTAATCACACTCAGTTCCATACAAATCACAAATATTTGCCTGATTTTTCATTTTTTTTGGATCATTGCGTAATTTTTCTTCCACTTCAACATCTGATTTGCAATCTGGGCAGTTCAGGGCATCTGAACTGTGATTCGTAGTGCTGATTGGAGCGGTGCAAAATTTCTGAAATTTTCTGATCTGGCCAATTTGGAAAAGTGTGTCACCAACGCAGACGGCTACATGACTGAAGATTGGACGCCGTTTGAAAGACTCCTGTCCTGATAAACAAACACACACAAGGCTGTAGAGATGGACAACAAAGTATTTGGGCCAGAGTAAGTGTGTGTGTGTGTGTGTGTGTGTGTGTACCCATGTATCCATAGTTGTTATCAGTCGATGTGGCGCTGTCAGTGATGGCCTCTGAACTGAGCGTGCTGCCATTGTCGGCTGAAAACACAAAGAAATTAATTAAAAAAAAAAAAAAATTCATGTGTATTTTGAAATATTATTAGTTAAAATCCAATTCACAGAAAGAAAAACCCACCAAACGAGCCATATTCACATGGCGAGGCCGGCGTCTTGCCTGCGGATACAATTGTGTTTACAACTGACAAGATGTTGGGGTTGATTTTTGTTATGCACGTGCATCAACTAAAACCACAATAATCAGTTCTAGTTAGCTGCCACCACTGTAGCTGAAATGTTAGTAGGATGACACAAACATTTAAACCATCTCAACAATCAAAACGGGTAAAGAGAAGAACGAAACATTAATGCAGAGGCTTATTTTGATGCCAGAATATTAAGATGATGAGCAAATCAGCCGTCACTGAGCCAAAGATCTTTTTGTTTTTTAAAATCAGCATTATTTTATGCTCACATCTTATTAAGCCATCGCCGACCGAAATGGATCGTGTCGCTGTGTTTCATCAGCCAATAAACAGCATAAAAAACCAAACCTAAAGAAGTTACTGTTTCCCAAGAGGAAAGTTTGTGACAGCAACACACTAAAACTGAGCGACAGACCAGAAGAAGGCTGCAAACAAGCAAAACACTACAGGAAGGGAAGTAACTATTGTTATACCATCTCCATTCTTGCCGAGCAGAGAGGCTGAACCACACATTAGCACAGGGAGGAGAGAATGAGAGGCACATATTTAGTACATTCATTATGACTTATACATTAAGTATAAATCTGTATGACCAGTCCATCAGAACAGGTAATTTGGTTACCTGTCTCAGCAGGTGACATGTCTGGAGGAATCAGGAACACAGCCCGCCTCTTGTTCATTCTGCAAACACAGAAGATGAAAAAAAACTCTTGTGATTGCTTTAAAAATGCATTCATAGATTCATAATCCAGACCAGTATGCAACAGTGAAACCAACATTTAAACATTGTGAACGTAAGGCTCAAGGCAACTTAGTTATAACGGCTGTCGTGTTAACAAAGCCTATGTGCAATTATGCAGAATTAACGAGTTTGACTGTTTTATGAAGCTTAAATCTGTTAAAAGTGATGAGCAACATGACACAAACCTTAACTAATGTCATAACCAAAGAAAACCACAAAGAAGCTGCAAATGTCTTACCGTTTGTTCTCCACACAGGCCACCAGCAAAGTCAGCAGGTAGAAAGAAAGGAAGATCCCCAGGCAGAACAGCATTCCCATCACATACACCTCAGCTGTGGAGGGAAAGGAGATGTATTTGATCCAGACCACACGGACGCTGGCCGTCATGCAGGACTTACAGTTGATAGCAGGAGAAACCATGATGTCGAGGGCCTTGGTGCGATTGCCAGCATCGATCAGCTCATCTGGATGGAGAGGGTAGAAACGCAGGGGTCCACCACAAGCCTCATCTTCTGTCTTCACCACCACCACCACGTAAAAACTGTAGCTGGGAAAGTCTTTTCTCTGAAAGACACAATGGGATGGGTCATAATGCGGTATGTGTGAGGAGCACATGAACACAATTCACTTTCTGATTGTTTAAAGCAACAACCATGTAAAACACTCCAAAAAGTACCTGCACAGTGATGGCCCCTTTTTTGGTCATAGTCTGGTACATCCCAGTGAAGGCCACGTTGTTGTCAAGATCATACACGGGACACTGGGGAGAAGTCAAAAGAAACGACAATAAAATAACAGAAAGTAACAATAATGTCCATTGTGGTATTGTGTCGAGAATGTTGGTACCTGGATGTCCTGGATGGACATAACAGAGCAGGGGAAGTTCATGTTTGAGTTGACCTTGACGATGACGGTGTCCACTCCATCTGGGAAAATATACTTGAAGTACTGACAAGAGAAAGAATAAAATCAAAATGGTATAAGAAAATTGGAGCAAATCCAGACATTCTAAATACTTTCCTTTGTGTTACAACTGCTTGTATAGTACAGTTAATAAAAGGGTAAAAGCAGAAGTTCTGTTTGTTGAATGCAGAACAAAGCAGTAGAATGTTGAGCCACTTTTTCAGAGTGCTTTTATATACAATTATATTACTTTTAATAAAGGAATATTTCCTGAAACTTTATTCATCACTTATTGTTTGTTGCTTTTTGAGAAAACAAGAAAACACAAACATTACTTTGTACCTGGGGTTGGGATGGTGATGCAATAAAGCTGAATTTTCTGTCTGTTCTGTATGTGGAAATGACAGTACAGAGGCGTTTTAGTGATCCGATCGATCTGATCGATTACAAAAGTAAGAATTCTGATGATTCTTTCACGTCAAATATTTCACTCACTGCAAGGTGAAGCTTTCAACGCGGCTGACCCGAAGCTGGTAGTTTGTGCCCTGGCGGGAAAGGGTAGACACATCCACGAAGAAGAACTGGGTCTCAGAAGCAGCCCGGGTAAGAGGCTGGCACAGTGTTCGGCCCACATGATCATATGGATATTTCCTCTGATAGCTAAAGAATGGACAGCCAGGGTGAAATGTACTTTTATACATAGCTTAGCAATTTAATATCGGAAGATCTACTAGTAGTTTAAGATGGATTTGAAAGATTTGTGTCAAATGACATTTGTCAGCACCCATCACATGTGGCAGAGAATACAAAAAAAACTAAAGTAACCTCATTATTAACATTAAAAACAACAACAAAACCCTCATTTACAAGAAGGGCTGAAAAACCTTTCCAGAATGAGGAAGTGAAATTCCAAGGTTCATTTGTGATCAGCAAAAATGAACAGCAAGCCCTAAAGTGAAAGGGTGTGATCAGCAATTCTGCTGTTGCATAACCAAAGACAGCATTAGCAAATTACCATCAGCCTGATAAACCTTCAAACACGAGTGAGGACCCACTCAAAGCTGGTCCAATAACACCGAAATGTTGGCTCGCAACAAAAAGATTGGATAAAAATGATCCAGTGATGTGAATAAATCTCTGCTTGCCACCCACACCCTGTCAATCACTACAAATGACATTTAGTGGAGATTCCTGGCCCTTCCCCCCCCAAATACACCCCAGGCACACAAGCGGTGTAAAGAATATACTTACAGGCCTCGTAGGATGAGAGGGATCTGGAAGGAAAGCACAGCCTGCTTCTGCCGCACCACAAACAGGATGGGACTCTCAAAACCCTGTGACAACACGTCCACGGACACGCGCACTCCCTCCGTCTGAGTGGACACAGGTGAGAGGCCCCCTCAGCCTCACACACCTTACTTCTTACTGTATATTCTGATGACTTTAAACTCACCTTGTTCCTTGAGATGGTGTGATTGAAAGCGTAGATGGTTTGGTTTTCGCTGGTGACCGTGTCGCTGTAGGTGATGTCGAACTCTGCCTCTTTCTGGACCACACTCTTGGTGACCCCCGCTGCCCCGGCGCCCCGAAACTGGGTCACAAACAACACGAGCAGCAGCTGCCACCCAGGTCCGGTCCAACACGGAGCAGCTCCACGGCTGTTTTTATGTCGAGATTTCCAGCAACTTCTCACCGCCATGTCTAAAAACGTTTTTTTTTGTTTTGTTTTGAAACTAGCAATTCCTTTCCAGCTTTACCAGACTATTAAAGCAGTCGCACCCCATTCAGAATTGATTTAAACTGGCTAGCTAATCTGTAACATGATCAACACCAACACCAGCTGGTTGCAACCTCATGAGAGAGATGTGTACGATGGTTTAAAAAGAACGTGTCCACCACCGGTTGGCACCCGCAAAAAGCCCAGATGTGTCGACAAACGGGGGGAAAAAAGACGTTAAGAAAAGATGCTAACTACCAGCAGCGACTGCTAACGTCAGAGCTTGACAGAAGGCTGCTAGCAAGCTGAGCCGAAGTTAGCGGGGCTGGTTATGCGTGTTATAGTAGCAAAAAAAAATTATTTTTTTTTAAATGTCCGCTCAATTAAAGAGCCACGTAAAGAACCACGAACACGTCTGCGCCTGTCAAGATCTATATTAACGGCGTCGTGGTGTTTCTCGAGGAATAAGCACGTATGGTTCCTGAATGAACAGTGAAAATCAGCACCTCCCCTCTCCAGACTGTAAACAAACCGAATTTATTACGTCATTCTGTCAAACTTTAAAATTCATGTTCTTTTATTTTATATTTTTTCTTCTTATAATCACTCTTAAATAAGCGCAATTGCAGAAATAATGTTTTAAATATATTCCATAGTAATTGTTACCGTTGTTTTAGCAAAGCAGATACTTTACTGCCGCCTTGTGGACTAGATTATTAACTACACGAGAATAAAGGGTTTTTTTTAAGACAATTTTAAAAAAACTTTAAAAAAAAAACTTCTTAAAAAACTTTTTAAAGAAGGCGAACTTCCAGAAATATCAAAAAATTCATATATTTATTGGGAAAAAAAAGCCCTGTTTTTCTATTATCAATGCATATTTTAATTCAAAAAAGGATTGCAGCAATCATCTCATCATATTGAAATGAGTCTTTTAGGGGGGAAAAACCCCTGGATCCACAGGAAATTTTCTAGAAATACTGGAGCGTGCACCCTGAAAGCCATTACAAGGCTCTCCTGTGCTTGTCCAACCAGCTTTTTGTGCTGCTGACTCTTACTGCCTCCCTGTAACTGTTGATGTCCCCTGAACTCTGCATGAAGTGCAGGTTACATATGCTGCAATGCAAACAGAAACACTCAGCATTTCAGAAATGGTACTTTGTTTACTGTAAACCATACAGACTTTTACATTAACAACCTACCGGTAGTGTCCCTTTTTTAATTGTTGCATTGTGCAAGTTTCCAAATTCTAGAAATGTATCAACCTTGGCAGCTTTGTCTAACCTTACAAATTACACACCTTATATTTAGATTAGTATACAATAGAACAAGATATATCAGAATGATGAATAGAATTTTGTTTCCATGCACATAATGTATGTATAATGCACTTCAGCAATCAGTAGCAACTTAGCAACCCACACTAGAACAGTTGAGATGAACTAGCATTGTAATAGTTACCCAGAAGCCACGTGTGATGGATGACATGGGGGCGGGTTCACAGCAAATTGGCCTCCAGTTGTTCCTGGAGAACACGAAAACATCACCAACAACAATGAAAACGTCTGATACAAATCATAACTACCATTTACTTATTTTAAAAGTAAAAATGAGTCCATTGTCATACTTTGGAATAAGTGGCTCTGATGTCTGTATGTGGGGTCACTTCGACTACAGTTCACTCCAAAGGCCTGAGGATATCTCATAATAGATGATGAGGCAATGGGGCTCATCGTGCACATCTGGAGGGGTAAATTTGGCTTCAGACTTGTGATATAAATTGAATATCATTATATTTCACTAACTTTTCAGTTTTTGCTATATTGATTGACGCTTTCTTACTACACATGGTGGTTTTTCGCTACCTGATTCATGTTCATCCGGTGAATCAAATGTTCTTCTTCGACAGGGAAATGAGAGATATTATTGACTGTGCTTCTGCAGGGACAAAGCATGAGCAAAGAGACACAAGAATAAAGGATATGTTTAAGCACGCACTTCCATCAGGTTCACATTAAATGGGCAAATATCTATAGGAACACTTACAATAAAAGCATCTGCACAAAAAAGAATAAAGAAAGCAAAACTAACACATGGTGAATGTATATTCTGTGTAAATTTTACCTCAATCCGTCACTAGGATGGTTATTTTTATTATCTAAGTGCTCCACCCTCTTTTCCAGTTGCTCTATTCTCTTCTCCAGATGCTTCTTCTCTTCCCTGACTCCTTGTTTCTCCTCATTTTCTCTGTCTCTGTCCTGCCTTGGACTCTTTTTATTTGCAGTGGTCTTCTCACTTTCCTTCTTTGCTTTCTCCCCCGACGCAATGCACATCTCCTCCTCCAGGCAACTTTTCACCTTTCTCAGATGGTTTAAGATCTGAAGACACACACAGGTGGAGAACTGAACTAACTGAGAAATGTGGAATTCGGTGATATTTGCTTCAGATTGAAGCCGCCTCCTTACCTGCTTCTTCTCCACATATTCTTTTTCATGGCTCTGTATCTTAAGGAAGGTCTTGTATCCACTCGTCCTGTTAACATAAAGGTATAAAACTCAAACTACACCCTTTTCTTTCAAAAAGACAAGGTTTTATGCACAACAAACTGTACGTGCAAAATCTATGTTTTCAGAATTTACTCGTCTGAATCATTGCCGCCGGCTTCATTGTCCCCCATGTGCAATGATGACTCCACGTGTTTGCTGGAAGACACCCTCTCCTTTGCTTTCTCTGCTTTCTTTTTGTCCATCTCAGTCTCCAGGCTAGAGGTGAGACATTTATATCTCTTCTCCAGTTGCTCCACCCTCTTCTCCAGTTGATTCTGCTCTGGTCTTGCTGTTAGGCCCATTGTCAGAACTTTGTCGCTCGCCTCCTTTAGCTTTTCTTCCTCCCTCCTGGACAGAACAGATTTATCCTTTGTTTTCTTTTCCAGCTCCTGCTTTAGCTGATTTCTCTCCTGTCTGAGCTGGTTCAAAGTCTGGAGACATGAACATGGACAGAGCTCACTCTTTATGTAGAAGGATCGGGTCCAATACTTCTGCAAATTTGTTTGTTTGTCACTCTCATTGTGTGTAAAAGAATTAGTTATTGACCTCAGATTTAAATTAAGCTCACTGAACTCGTGCCTGAATACATTTTTTGTCTTGAATTCGGCCGTGTCTCGTGTCTCACCTCTATCTGCTTTTCCAATTCCTCTTGCTTCTCCTCAAGCATTTTCTTCTTGTTCATCAGATCTGCTTCCTAACAGACAGACAGAAGCATTTAATCCATCGTGATTTTACTGTATTTAAGAGAACAGTTCCGATCAGAACAGCTTTGTTTGAAGCATCTTGTCTGGGTTGATCAGTTCTTTCCACAGCTCAGTCATTTCAAGTTGGCTTTTACACTGAAATCTTGGTACATGTGCGGACTACTCTCACCTTTTGTAAGTGTTCCAGCTTCATCTGTTCCATCTGCTTGTCAAACTGTGAACCAAGGTCCTCCAGTTGTTCGGAATGGGAGGCCTCTAGGCATTCTTTCTCTTCCTGCAGCGAAGACAACCAGCTCTGCCTCTGAGCAGACTGCTGAAACAGATTTAAGAGAAATCAGGAGTGCTTCTTCTTTAAAGTTAATATTGATGACATTTCTAATCCTCTTGCTTGCATCCAGTTGCAAACAAAAGCCCTGACCTCATCCATGCATTTCTGCCAGATGCTGTTCATCTCTCTCAAGTGGTCCAACCTAAGCGTCTCCACTTTCTTCTGATGATCCTGTTGCATTTCATTTCGTGCCTCCTGGAGAATATCTGCCAGCTAGAGAGAAGTGGGGGTCAGTTCTCACTACCAACAAATAACACAAGCCATTAAAAGTTTTATGTCATGTGCAAATTGAAAGAATAATTGTATGTGTGTAACCTTTTTTTTGTAGTCTACTATATACTGCTTCCTCCAGTTCTGTATGTTGATCTTTATACAGAAAAAGTAACAGATTTAGACAAATAATTAATATCTTTAAAGCTTGAGCTTTACTGTAAATCCTTTTATAATTGGATTTTTTGGGGGCATAACAGGGGAACAATAAAACAAAAGCATTAAGAAATGGCATTATTCACTACATTAAAATGGCACTTGGCTTTTTTGTCATGTTTTAGGAAAGTTTTCTCGTGTAATAAATATACAAGCAGTTCAGAATTCTCCGGTCACCCTCTGGCTTTCCTCCAGCTCCTCCTTCAGCCTTTTCCTCTCTTCTTGGATCTGCAGGTCTAACTCTGACTTGAACTGCTCCAGTTCTTTCCTCAACTGGGCCCTCGTTCTCTTCATTTCAGCTGCTTGCTCATCCTTGGCGCGTAAAGTCATCATTAAAGTTTCATACTCCATCCTGATGAAGAACCCCAGATATGATTGTATATTGATATTCACAGCCAACAACACAGAAACATCATTACTTTGCTGATAAATGTGAGAAATTTTTAAATAATCTATACTAAAATGTACTGTATGTAGACATTTAAACATAACTCTGAATAATGTTCATGCTGACCTGACTTTTATTTGCTTCTCTTCTTTGTCTTCTTCAGAAACCTGTCTCTTTAGAATCGTCTTCTCTTCTTTGACCTTTGCTTTGGGTTTTGCTTTTTCCTCTGTTTTTTGGTCCTCTTGCTTGTAATAACTTGTCTCCAGGTTCTGTTTGTTTTTATGTCTCCATAATAGAGGAAAATTAGACTTTAACGCAATATAAAGTTTACATTTGTTCTATAAAGACTTAAGGTCAAAAGTGCTGTAAGGATTTGTCCGATCATAAACCAAACTATAATTATCACTGTGAATTTACGGGCGAGAATGTTGCTAATTTACATTTTTAAGAAAATGTGTTCAGGTATTTTTGATTTGTCTCTCATTCACTCCTTAAATAAAAGCCTGGCCATGCTAAACTTGCATTCCACAGCTTCTACTGTAACGTAGTAACACTTGTGATTTTCAAAACAACACAATACCTTATGACCTGTTCTTGTTCAGACTTCTCAGAAGAACAACCACTCCCGCTGTCTAAGAGGTCCAAGCCGTGTTGATGTTCCTCTGCCAGCTTTGGCTTTAAGAGTAAACAAAGACAGATTTCGAAATATTGATAAAACTGGAAACAGATAAAAGGGACATGACAGAATCATGCACAAAGAAAATATCACAATGTGTTTCTGTTAGTGGGTTACTGTGGTTCTACTGGAAATATGTACTAATTGCCAAATATAAAAAACTTCAAATGAAGGAAAGACATATAAAACTACAGCTATGCATACAGTTGTTGCAAGTAACCACAAATGCTGGCACATGTGTGTGTGGATATATATATA